>CAUYPK010126135.1:0-15456 GCA_963574355.1 Loris lydekkerianus
TGGATGGATGGTGTGGATGGATGGATGGATGGATTGCTGAGAAATTATAAATGCCTGAGGTGATGGGTGTCGCAGTCATCTAATGTGATTCACTCACACTGTGTGCTGGCATCAGAACATCATACTTATAAAAATATACAACTATTATGTGCCCATAATAATTTTAAAACAATTTTTAAAGATAGATATATAAGAGGAGAGAGCAGAGGGAAAGAAAGTCCACGTTCAGTTAGGATCTATTCTGTGCACAATTTCATATTTGAAAACTCTAATCAATAAGCACAGTAAAAATGGGAGGATGGCCACAGGATGCAGGACCGGACCCGAGACAAACTCAAATGAGGGACTGAAAGTAAACATGTGTCACGTAGAGTGCGTGGGCAACCCCGCCTGGAAATGATTGGCCTTGCCCAAATCACTAGCCAAAGAGTCAAAACAAAATCTTACATATTTCACCCCCCTCACCAGGGTTTATAAAAGGAGCACAAGGTAAGTAAATGCAAATTTTTGGATCACCCCAAAGGTCATAAGAGAACCAAGTGAGAGCAGCTCCAAGGCAGCCTTTTATTTTCCCCATCTGAGCCCTTCTGTGCGCTCACAGGGCAGCTGAACACCTCACCCTCACTGCCGCGCCCCAGCCAAATCTCTGCTGCCACAAAAAAGATGGACGAAAAGGGCAGTGGAAAAATCCTCCCTTGGATGGGTTTCTAATCAGATTTTCTAGACACTGCCAGGAAACAGAGGTGATGGAATGTGCATAACGCCACCCTGAAAGGGGAGAGGGGCTGGCTCAGGGCTCCTCAGACTGTCAGTCTGCAGCCCCGGGCTGAGGACACCTGGACTCCCCCATTATGCACCAGCTCTATTAATTCTTCTGTCAGTGTCTGCCTGAGGCAGAAGGCAGGTTGAAATTCATAAACAGGAAGAGAGTTAATAAGAGCACCTGGATCAAAGTGATAAGGAAAATAAGCTATGGAGGGTGCAGGCAGGGATGGAAGAAAGAATCTGCCAAACCATTCGATATTTTTAAAACTTTGCTGGAAAGTAGTACAAGAAGAAATTTTATACTTGAGAACAAAATTCCACTTGTATTCAATATTCCGTTGATATCATCTCCCAGAAAAGTCCTCAAGAGCTGGCTTCATCCAGCACTGAGTTGACCGACAAATTTGTTTTCATCAAGTGCTGTGTCCCGTGTAACATGGGAAGAGGGGTGTTGTTGTGAAGCTGGGATCAGACAAGCCTCAGGGAGACCAATCACGAAGGGAGGCATCAGAGACAAGAATCGGGGAGCTGCATTTCTCTGATGATTAAAGATGATGAGCATTTTTTCATATGTCTGTAGGCTGTGCGCCTGTCTTCTTCAGAGAAGTTTCTCCTCGAATCCCTTGCCCAGCCTGTGATGGAATCACTTGTTCTTTTTTTGCTTATACGTTTGAGTTCTCTGTGGATTCTGGTTATTAAACCTTTGTCGGATACATAACCTGCAAATATCTTCTCCCATTCTGAGGGCTGTCTGCTTGCTTTACTTACTGTGTTCTTGGCTGTGCAGAAGCTTTTTAGTTTGATCATCAATCCACGAATGGATTAATAAATTGTGGTATATGTACACCATGGAATGGTGTACCACTTCCTCATTGCTGTACCACTTTATACAGCCTTAAAGAAAGATGGAGACTTTACCTCTTTCATGTTTACGTGGATGGAGCTGGAATATATTCTTCTTAGTAAAGTATCTCAAGAATGGAAGAAAAAGTATCCAATGTACTCAGCCCTACTATGAAACTAATTTATGGCTTTCACATGAAAGCTATAACCCAGTTACAACCTAAGAATAGGGGGAGGGGGGGAAAGGGAGGGGAGGGGCAAGGGAGGGGGATTGGTGGGATTACACCTGCGGGGCATCTTACAAGGGTACATGTGAAACTTAGTAAATGTAGAATGTAAATGTCTTAGCACAATAACTAAGAAAATGCCAGGAAGGCTATGTTAACCAGAGTGATGAAAATGTGCCAAACGGTCTATAAAACCAGGGTTTGGTCCCCATGATCGCATTAATGTACACAGCTATGATTTAATAATAATAAATAAAAAAGAATAGGGAGCTGTAAGTAACAGTAAGGAAGGCATCAGAGACAAGAACCTGGCCCAATAGTGAATTTAGATGATTCCAGAAAGTGCTGGGAAGGAGCAGGGTAGAAGACGGGGAAGGGAGCAATGCCCTTAGGGTGTGTCACTGAGCAGGTCACAGTTTGGGTACCTAGGGCTCAGTCCTACCAGAGACCCTCAGAGAGGGGGACACACCTGAAGACAGTCCTATGGTGGGGTAGAGGCCAGTGCGGCAATTAACAACTCCTGTGTCCCCACACATTTAGGGGTCCTCCTGGGACGTTATCTGGGCAAGCTGCCATCTGGTTCTTTAAGGATACAAAGGTTTTAGACTGATCAGAAATGGTGACCCTCTTTTGTGTTCATGGTGTACTTTCTAATGCTGGAATTTTTCACCAACATACTTGAGGGGCTCAAAAAGTACTGTGTTTGCTCAACGCCCGTAGCACAGTGGTTACAGCACCAGCCACATACACTGAGGGTGGAGGGTTCAAACCTAACCCGGGCCAGCTAAACAACAATGACAAATGCAACAAAAAATAGCTGGCAAAAAATAGCTAGTGTTGTGGTGGGTGCCTGTAGTCCCAGCTACTCGGGAGGCTGAGGCAAGAGAATCACTTGAGACCAAGAGTTTGAGGTTGCTGTGAGCTGTGACACCACAGCCCTCTACTGGGGGCAACGTAGTGAGACTCTGTCTCAAAAATAAATAAATAAATATTTATAGTACTGTGTTTGAGAAAAGACTTTCACATTGTCAAAAATCACACACTTTGTGGTAGCAAAAATTTTCATTGTAAAAAGTTGGTGCCAGGGCAGCACCTGTGGCTCAACAAAGTAAGGCGCCGGCCCCATATGCCAGAGGTGGCCGGTTCAAACCCAGCCCTAGCCAAAAACTGCAAAAAAAAAAAAAAAAAAAAGTTGGTGCCAGAATGCCATGGCACTGCTCAAGGGCAGGCACATGAAATGGGTCAAGTGGCACCTTAGGGGAAGCAGTGACAAGGCAGGCAGGCTGACAGCAAGAGGAGGTCACGAGCCACACCCTGGACGTCTGGGCCCCAGGGCTGCGGCAGTGCTGCACTTGGCCCGCAGCTGGGAGACCCAGGTGGCACCGCGTGAAGAAGAGAGATGGGAAACGCTGTTTAAAGATGTAGGATAGTGAAGCATGTGGCAGATATGGGAATGGAAGAAGCTCAAGGCAAGGGGACCAATTATGAAGTCGTTTATTAATTCAGGCCTAAATGTTAAGAGCTTATAAATATTTCATAATTTGTAATTAAGTGCAGACAGTTGAACAGATTTTATAGGAAGGAGCCAAGTTGAAAGAAAAGTGGAGGGAAAAGCATCTTTATCCAACCTGCCCACCCAGAGGGGCTACCTTTTTCTAATCACAGCAAAGGAAAGTACCAGGAAAAAGCCCTATGTGTAATCAAAACACACAGGCTTGCACATGCACACACGTGCACACACACAAACACACACAGAGCGAGTCTGGACAAGGCAGACAGCAGTGAAACAGAAAGAAAGCCAAACCCGAGAAGCACTTCAGTCGGCAATATAACACCTGCTACTTAGCAATATTTTAAAGATATGTAAGTTACACAGTGAAAATATAATTAAAAGTACTAGGATGGAGTTATCTGGGGTTTTAAATATTCTTGTTAACAATGTTGCTGAATCTATAAAATCTGTACAGTGTCTAACTTGCTGAGCCTGTGACCATAAGAAAATATGGCTGACCATGAGACAAACCAAAGAGATGTCATTCCTTCTTTGATGATTCTGACACCCGCAGACACTCGCAGAGCTCCAGCTGACTGACAGGAGTATCAACCGTCCCCGTGTAGTTCCATGGGCCTTTTATTCTTCCTGGTTGCTGTAATGCCCTCATCTGTAAATTTGCCACTTCTTTTCCAAATGTAAAAGTGAACGCGCACACAGCAGACCTGTGAGATACTCCCGTTAGGGCTTTTTATGACCCCTTTTTTTCAGATGTGACCTCAATCAGAATCAGATCAGAATGAAAACCGAAGGACGCACCATCCTTTATTCTTTTGAATTAGCTATGAACTAACTCTTCAATATTTATGACCATTCACGGAAAAATACATGATTGTTCCACTGATAAAATAAGGTTGCCTTGAGCAGAGTTGCAAGAAATGTGATTTGAAAATCCAAGTTAATAATCTCTACAATTCTAATAGGGCAATGTTGTAAATGAAACTTAAGTTAATAGATACGGGGGGGGGGGGAGATGACCTCTGATGTCAATTAGAATAAGATGTCAAAGAAGAGAAATGGGGGTTCTGGATATAGTTGTGGGCAAATGAACCATATGCTGCTATGAACAATAAACAAAATTTAAAAGCTGAATAGAAGCAAAATATTCTTTTCTTCGCTAAGACCTTTATTGTATGAAGTATAAATATAGTGTTAACAGTGGCTAGAACATGAATGGTAAGGGTCTATTAACAGCTCTGTCACTCACTAGTCAATGATTTAGCCAAGTTACTCAATGTCCCTGAGCCTCCAACCCCTTATCTGAAAAACAGAGCTGATAAAATCTAACTTACAGGATATATAAAGGTGCCTAGCAGAGCTTGCTCACAAAGCAGGTGCTCACGTGTTCCCTCTCTTCTGCCCTGCCTTTCTTCTTAGATATAAGATAACCTTGGGGAGTACCAGTGTGTTCTGGAACACAGCCTCCTTAGAAATTCCTCCAGCATAATTGCTCTCTTGAGTGTAACAGTCTCCTTGCTAACACCTGAAATGTGAGTAGAGAGTGTGTGAAACAGTGTGGCCTGGAAGCCAAGACTGTGGACTTTTTTTTTTTTTTTATTAAGTCAAATACACATAAATCATGAATACATTCGTGCATATGTGCGGTACAATGTGTTGATTTTTTTTTATACAATCAACATAGCTTTCACCTCATTTACTTGATTATTGTGCCAAAACATCTATGTTCTACACTTGACAGATTTGACTTGTAGCCTTGTCACATGCTCCATAGGTGTGGTCCCACCGTTTACCCTCCCTCTGTCAGACTTCCCCCCACCCTCCCTTCCCACTCCATTTCTCTCCTTCATCCTGGGCTCTGAGGCTGAACTACCTGGGCTCAAACTCTGGCTCTGCCATTTACCTTGTCCTTGGAAATGTTATACCCCGAGAAATCTCAACTTCGTCATTCCCTGTTTTAGTCTTCTTAGCTATAAAATAATAAAAAAAAATAATAAAAACATTTTCTCTTAATGTTGTGAAAATTGATGCATGAAAGGAATTCAAAACAATGCTTTATACGTGGTACCACTCAACTGAGTAAAGGCCATTCTATTAAAATCTCGACCCTGGAAGTCAGTGCAGAGTGATTTTTCGCCAGGAACATCAGGATTCCTTCCAAAAGTGAATCAACTCGTAGTTCATAGCCATAAAAGGGCCTGTGGCAGCCACAGGTGGTGTGTACAGAGGCGGGTCATCTGTGGACATTCACAGCGCACAAGGTCCTGGACACTGTCGCAGCTCTCAGCTCACTGTCTGGAACTCAAGTGGCCCGTTCACTCACATATTCACAACAGGTGTTTTCTTTACCATCAACTCCCTCTAAAGTAAAAGGAGCACTTTCCTCTAACAAAGATCTCTTGGGTCTATGGGAAGTAGATAATTCACACCAAAGGAATAATCACGTAGCTTTGTGAGTGGGTCTCCTGCAGGAGCCAGCCCTGAGCAGCTATTAACAGACTTCTGTAACAACTGAATTTCAGGGAATGAGAACTCCTGATCTCATCAGCCAGAGCTCAGAACTCCCTCTGATGACTGGTGTGGCCAGGAGGGGCCCTCAGCAAGGAACCAGGTAACTACCGTCACCCTCCTTGCCCCTTATGAGTTAGGGAGACAACGTGTCTCACTGCTGTGCGCACCACGTACTACGCTAATTAACCCTCAGCTCCAAATCCAGTCTGCTCTCTCCACTCTGGGATGTTGGGCTGGGCCTTTGAAAATTATTTCTTCCTTTGCCAACTGTTCCTCAAAGAGGTCCTGCTTATAGAGGACATAACGGGGAGGCAGGAAGGTCTGCCTGCTGGCTTGGTCAGTACCCCTCAGCAGTGGTTTTTCACTCTGGCTGATGAACTGTTCCCAGGTTCCAGGTTGTTTCTGGGACCTCCAGGACACGTGTCACCTTGACCCTTCCCCCTCACCCCCCGGAGACACCAGCAGCAGCAGCAGTGTCTCTCTGGGGGTCTGAGGACAGTCCCTGGGCCCTCTCCTGTCACCTGTAGGTTCAACCTCTTCCCTCCATTAACCTAGCAGAGTGCCTGCTTAGACTAAAAGATTGGGAAACTGGAGGCCAAGATGTGAAATAAGTGAGACCCGTTGTCCCTCCTTCTCCCTTGCCCTATCTGTACAATCTGTTCTCCTACTGTGGGTTACCCAGTAAAAGTGTTCATTTTAATCAAGTTGTCTGCTGATAAAGACTTCAGTGTAAACTCTCACATCACTGACATTTTTTGAATCTTTCCGTAGTCTTGTTTTAAATTGTATAGAAATGGTTAGTAAATTTCTAAAAGTTTGCCAATGAGTTAGACACTATCAAGAGAGAATGATCATGCCGGGAGTGGTGGCTCATACCTGTAATCCCAGCATTCTGGGAGGCTAAGAAGGTGGGGAGATTCCTTGAGCTTAGGTCAAGACCAGCCTGAGCAAGAGTGAGACCCTGTCTCTAAAAATAGCTGGGCATTTTGGTGAGCACCTTTACTCCCAGCTACTCGAGAGTGTGAGAAAGAGGATTGCTTGAACCCAAGAGTCTGAAGTTGCCAGGAGATATGATGCCACAGTACTCTACCCAGGGTGACAAAGTGAGACCTAGTCTCAGAGAGAGAGAGAGAGAGAGAGAATGAGAATAATTCTAAGAATGAAATGAAATGATGGAGGAAAAGGCAATATACACAAATTAATGAGAAGTATATGAGACATATTTATAAACTGGATTGGATGGTGCAGACCACAAAGCATTAGGAACTGAGAAATTGAGAAGATATTAGGGGTCAAAGTAACTGGGAAAACTTCATGATAAAATCTGCGGTAGGTTTGGAAAGATTTACATATGGAAAGGGAATAAAGAAGGAGCAGTGCAGACTTCCCAGCAAGGATGTTCGACCTTGGAAATGGAACATTCGACTCTGATCCATCACATTGCATACATTAACCTAGGTTTTCCACTATGTGGAACCCAGACTCCATAAACTTATGTCGAGCCAGCTGAAACCCCACTTGCCTCTTACAAGGAGCCTCTGTGGATGTCAAAGTCAAGTGTCCCTCAACTGCGGTAACTTAGAACCATGGTCCAGACATTCTGCGAACAGCTGGAGGGTGGATATTTGGGATCATATCCTGGTAATCCTTTTGATTGACTTGAAGGTTTGTCCAAGTTGTTTCTGTCCTTCAGGAATGATTTAGATGCAAATCTAAACTGCTTTTTTCAAAACCCTCGGCCTATTCGATGAGAATCAAACCCGTACATAGTATAAAACAAAGTACAAGTTGGTCATTAAGTATTATATCAACACTGACCCTTACATAATTCATAAGTCTCAAAACATGGTTTACAATCAGGTTTTAAAAATGAGATTTAAAGTGCTTTCTGCAAATTTACATAAGGAATTTAAGTAAATTATGCAACCACCTTCACTGAGAACCTTCAGAAATCAGTGAATTCAAGTGGAAGCAGAATTCTCCTAATTATAAGCAAGAAGATACTCAGAGAAGTAAATCCTGACCTTTCCCATAAAAGTAGCCATCCGCTTCCCCACCCCAAGCCTTCCCCCCATTTTGCAGTAATGTAATCTACATGAAAGGAATCAGTGCAAAGTCCTACATTTTCCCTTTCATCACAAAGCCAGTTGTTCATAAGAATCATCCCTCAGGGTAACATTACACTCTGAAGCAGTAAAAAGGGGGCCTGAGCCCAGCCCTCCTGCTGGAAAGTTAAGTTGTCAGTTGTTAGGCAGAAAATCAATCAGAAATGCATTTGGGATAACAGCATACTGCCTGGAATTACACTGGGCTGGGGAGAAAATCATCCCAGCTGCAGAAAAGCACTAATGACTGGAGATACACATCTCCCTTAGACAAGGCCTATCAATTTATTTAGACACATTTGCTAACGGAAATATGCTGGTGCCAAATCTCAGATTTACATACATACATTCCAGAACATTTGTAAAATTTTCTCAGAAGGATCAAGAGACCTGAGCCAGTAACTTCGAATTGTTATGGATTGTTTTAGCTAATGCAGAGTCCCATCCTGAGGTCTTACATTTGGCGCAGACACTTTGCCACAGTTTGAATAATTTATCCTCCTTTTGCAAGTGTGGAGGATGCATGGTAGCTGGCATGAGCACACCAGCTGAGTGGGTGGGATGTAGGTGCGGCCTGTAGGAAGAATCAGAAATCCAGAGAAATCCAGAAATCCCAGAGCTCCATCCTCACCCAGGCGATGCCATCTCTCCCACATAACTGCGTGGTCAGCCACCCCTCATATCCAGGGCTTCTGCGTCCAGGGTGTCAATCAGGTTCAAATAACTTTTAAAAATGGATTGTTGTGTTTGTATCAAACACGTACAGGCTTTTTTACTTGTCATTATTCCCCCAAACAATACAGTATAACAACTTTTTACATAGGCGGTACACTGGATTAGGCATCAATTATCTGAAGATACTTAAAGTATATGGGAGGACATGCATAGGTTATACACAAATATATCACTTTATGTGGGGGGACTTGAGCATCATGGATTTTGGTATTTGTTGGGGGTCTGGAACCAATCCCCCATGAATACTGAGCACAACTGTATCTATGCACAAAATAAAACTATCCTGAATTATGAACTACCACCACCACCCTCAGCCAATTGCCCCCCAAATGTTTCTGTGTCCATAGTCTCAAGAAAACCAGGGAGGCTGGCCTATGGCACTCAGAACTCTGTGGCTTAGGAATCATGGGATCCTCACGTTTTAAGTACAAAGATCAGCAAGATTTACCCACAACCTGGATTAGGGGTTTAGAAAGCTTGAAGCCAGGCTGTGCTCACATTCTGGGGCGTGTTGAGCAATCCCTGTGGTGGAAGTACGCATCTTTCTACATTTCCCACTCATTCCTTCTGTGGGGCACACTTTTGCCTGGTCCTCTAAAATGTATCCAACACAAGTGTGTTTATTTGGCCAATCCTTTCCTTACCAGTAAGGTAATGTGACTACTTGGAGAAACCACGTTAAGTCTTACTACATATAATTAAATTCTCCAAAGACTTTCAAGCATTTATTCCTAATGAAATATGATTGTAAAGAGAAGAGATGTTGCCATTTAATGGGTACTAAGAATGAAGCACAAAAAAGTCACAAAACAAAAATTTTCTGGCACTTGTCAAAGGGCCCTATTCAGGCTAAGCACGTATTTGTTATTGAGACAGAAAATGGCTGAAGTGTCTGGGTAGTCTGGACTCCGAACTCTGGTTTCCCACTCCTGACTGCAGGACATAAGTTTATAACCGTGAATGTTTGACTCTCTCCTCCTAAACCTCTTCACTCTCGCACCCCTCCAGCTAACTCACATCAGGTTCTTACTCTAGCCTACACCTTAAGGGTGATAATTGCATTTACTAACATGAAACAGGCAAGTATGAGATTAATGTGAGCTAACTGTCCTGAAGGAACTACAGAAATTTCACCCTAACATGTGGCTCCTTAGTAAAAAGAATATTTTGAATTAAAGGCCATTAGAGATCAAGACGCATTGCCAGGGGCTTTCCCTCTCTCTGCATAAACTGGGCAGAGCTGCTCGAAAGATCAGAGGGGGCAATGGCTGCCTTTCCTCTCCCTGTTATCTTAAAATATTACAGGAGAGAGGATCAAGAATCTCTGGCCAAACCACGTCCAACCCAATGCCTGTCTCTCAGCCTGTTTCCCCCAAAAACCCCCCCCCCCCAGCAGCCGCTGTTGCACCCACACTCCCCATTTCCCCACAAAAGACGTGTAAAAATATCTGACCGCCACTGGGATATTGGATGATCACTCTTGTGATTCTCCCCATGCTCGTGGTATTAATACTTGGTGAATAAACATTTCTCTTATCAATCTGCCTTTATTGTGAGTTGATCTTTCAGCAAACTTTTTGGGGGAAAGGGAAAGTTTTCCCTGTCGCCTTCAGTTCTTCTTAATAAAAAGTCACTGAGTCAGCATGGGGCAACTCTGTGTGTTCCAGGCACACACTAGTTACATGTCCAGGTACCAGAATTAAAGGCCTGCTTCAAATCACAGCTTGAACTGTATATTATGTGTGTGGCCTTGAGCAAATAAATCAGTAACTCTGTACCTTGTTTTACCCACCTACAAAATTAGAGAATATTACCTAAATTCATAGCTTTGGGGAGAGTTAAGTAAGTTTATCAAAGCCTCTGAACACTCCTAAAACATACTAAATATTTGCTGTTTTTCTAATTCCCAACAACCCTCCTTCCTCAGTGTCAGAGGAATGACTCTTTATGTGAAGGCATCCTTATTTTCTGTGGGTCTAATTCAGAAGGTTCTAATCAAATAAAACTCATCACCTACCCCTGCCTCCCTCTGCTCCTTAGACCCGCAGCCAAAGCCAACACCAGTTGTCAGATCTCAGCCCAGCCCACAGCTCTCAGAAGGTCTTTTGTGTTGGAACATCTGAGGCCAGGTAATTTATAAGAAAAGAGGCTTATTGGCCTTACAGTTCTCAGGCTTTACTAGAAGCAGGGCACCGGTGAAGCAGCTGTCTTGTGAACTAATAGACTGAGCACACACACACACATACACACATGTATACACACACACACACACACACACACACACACACATGCCTCCAGGGAAAGGATGAATCTACTCACCAGGGATTCACCCCAGAACCCAAACATCTCCCATTAGGCCCCATCTCCAGCACTGGGGATCAACTTTCAAAATGAAGTTTGGGGACAGGCATACAAACAAGGATCTAGCACTTCCCTTGTTGTAAATTTCCAGAAATAACCTTCTGGAAACAATTGATTTCACTGATCAGCTGAATCCCAAGCCAATTCTGTCTCTAAGAGGCTTTCATTGTCCTCAGAAACCACCTTCTCTTCTCCATCCCCAAACTAGGGCCTTATCCAGGAAAATTTGACGCCACCACAATTGGCGCCACAAACATTGCCACAATTATTCCCACGTAACAGTTCTTCCCTTCGTCCACTGCGATAGAATTTTAGCAGGGGACATTCACAGCCCCCCAGATAAGGACTGCATTGCCCAGCCCTTCTTCCAATCTGGTGTAGCCATGTGACTAAGTTTGGGCCAGGGGACGTGAGCTCAGATGACCTGGACCGCTTCTGAGTTGCGTCCTGAAAGGGAGGGGTGTCACTATTCTGTCCCCCTCTGACCTCTGCTTTAAATATGGATTGGTGGGAGGTAAACCACCTCTGCGTGGGTAAAAGAGGTACCCTAGAGCTAGAGAAGCAGCAGAAAGGAAGGGGTAGGGTCTGGGAAGGCTCTGACAGAGGAAGCTACTGCCCAGGCCTGGCCCCTCTGCTCCGGGCTGCACGGGCATCAGAAGTAAAGTGAAAGGTTTACTCTACTGGAATTTGGTGTCCCTTTTACACACAGCTGAGTCTACCCCCTAAATAATACACTCACCCATTTTGTATTCTTTTTAAAGAAATGTACTTCTGCCCTTAATTTAAGTTTAACTTTATGCAAGAATTATTATTGCCTTCATTCTAATCTTTTCTTGTTTTCTTTTTTAAAGTCCATGCTCAAAAGTAAATTTTGCCATACGGCTATATTTCGCTACTTCATGTAAAAGCAGTGATTTCATTGCCAAAAAGTAATTTTTTCTCCAGATGTTCTATATTTATTTCATGTAGAACTTCAGACTTACCTGGCACCCATTTTCTTGATTTACATATAGCTTCTTAACGCCAGAATTCCACAATTCTGAATGATAATGACACACACAGGTCAATATTAGCTAGGGATCAGTTCCAGGATCCCTGCAGATACGAAAATCCACAAATGCTCAAGTCTCTTCTATAAAGCGGCACAGTATTTGCATATACTCTAAATCACCCCTTACCCGATTCAGAGTAAATTCAATGTAAATACTTATTATACTGCATTGTTTGATTATATCTTTTTTGTCATATTGTTTTTATTTTCAAATATTTTTGCACTGCAGTTGGTTGGATCCACAGATAAGGGACCAAAGATGCAGAGGACTCACTTTTGCTTCTGTTTTGTGCTCTTCCTTCTTCCTGTCTTATTTTCAGGGATATAACTACTTAGGTATAAAACCTGGGTTAGAAAAGCAAACAAGTAGACCTACATTTTCCATTTGCTGTCCAGCTTGTTATTTGGCATTTGGTATGACAAATCCGAGAGGGTATTTTAGTTCACTATTGTTAATGTCTTACCTTCACTTTCCATTTCAAAGATAAATTCTGTAAATATATCTACCTGAGACCTATTGTAGGCATCAATGTGTTTTGGTATTGGCTTTGAATTGCTGCTTCAATTCAGGGGTTTTTTTCCTCATTAATAACCAACTTATTAAAATATACCAAGTCAAACACATTTTTTAAGCTTTTAATTTTTATTTGTAAAAGCAGCAATTTTTAACAATTATAAGAACTCAAACATTTGATTAATCTCTGATCAACTCTGTTTGGTTTGGTTTCTTATGTAAACTTAATATCCCTTAGGTATTTCTTACTACATTTACATACATATTTGCTATAACTGCCTTCTTAAATACATTTTTTTAATGCAACTCTAAGCATTCCCGAGCACTTATTGAAATAATCAACATATTAAGTTTAAAATATTGTGAATTCTAAGTTCTATTATCAACACTATTTATAAACTTAGTAAAACATGTATTTCAACTTCAATCTAACTCCAATCAGTCACAAACTTGCATTTTTTTTATTAAATCATAGCTGTGTACATTAATGTGATCATGAGGCACCCCCACCAATCCCCCTCCCTCTGCCTACCTCCCCCCACCTGCCCCTCCCTTTCCCCCTTCCCCCTATTCTTACGTTATAACTGGGTTATAGCTTTCATGTGAAAGCCATAAATTAGTTTCATAATAGGGTTCAGTACATTGGATACTTTTTCTTCCATTCCTGAGATACTTTGCTAAGAAGAATATGTTCCACCTCCATCCATGTAAACATGAAAGAGGCAAAGTCTTCATCTTTCTTTAAGGCTACATAATATTCCATGGTATACATATAGCACAATTTATTAATCCATTCATGGATCGATGGGCACTTGGGCTTTTTCCATGACTTAGCAATTATGAATTGGGCTGCAATGAACATTCTGGTACAAATATTTTTGTTATGATGTGATTTTTGGTCTTCTGGGTATATGCCTAGTAGAGGAATTATAGGATCAAATGTCAGATCTATTTGTAGATCTCTAAGTGTTCTACAAACATCTTTCCAAAAGGAATGTATTAATTTGCATTCCCACCAGCAGTGTAGAAGTGTTCCCTTTTCTCCACATACACACCAGCATCTCTGGTCTTGAGATTTTGTGATATAGGCTAATCTTACTGGAGTTAGATGATATCTCAATGTAGTTTTGATTTGCATTTCTCTGATGATTAAACATGATGAACATTTTTTCACATGTCTGTAGGCCGTGTGCCTGTCTTCTTCAGAGAAGTTTCTCTTCAAGTCCCTTGCCCAGCCTGCGATGGGATCACTTGTTCTTTTCTTGCTTATACGTTTAAGTTCTCTCTGGATTCTGGCTATTAAACCTTTGTCAGAGATGTAACCTGCAAATATCTTCTCCCATTCTGAGGGCTGTCTGC
The DNA here is from genome assembly GCA_963574355.1 of Loris lydekkerianus. Classification (NCBI taxonomy): domain Eukaryota; kingdom Metazoa; phylum Chordata; class Mammalia; order Primates; family Lorisidae; genus Loris; species Loris lydekkerianus. The sequence goes on from CAUYPK010126135.1 coordinate 13,982, forward strand.
TTGCTTTACTTACTGTGTTCTTGGCTGTGCAGAAGCTTTTTAGTTTGATCAGGTCACAGTAGTGTATTTTTGAAGCTGCTTCAATTGCCAGGTGGGTCCTTCTCATAAAATACTCGCCCAGACCGATTTCTTCAAGGGTTTTCCCTGTACTCTCTTCTAGTATTTTTATAGTTTCACATCCTAAGTTTAAATCTTTAATCCAGTGAGAGTCTATCTTAGTTAATAGTGAAAAGTGTGGGTCCAGTTTCAGTCTTCTACAGGTTGCCAGCCAGTTCACCCAGCACCATTTGTTAAATAGAGAATCTTTCCCCACTGAATGTTTTTAATTGGCTTGCCAAAGAATAAATAACGGTAAGTAGCTGGATTCATCTCTTGGTTCTCTATTCTGTTCCAGACATTTATTTCTCTGTTTTTGTGCCAGTACCATGCTGTTTTGATCACTATCAATTTGTAGTATAGTCTGAGGGCTGGTAGCATGATTCCTCCTGCTTTGTTTTTATTTCTGAGTAATGTCTTTGCTATTCAAGGTTTTTTCTGATTCCATATAAAATGAAGTATTATTTTTTCAAGGTCTTTAAAGTATGACAGTGGTGCTTTAATGGGGATTGCATTAAAATTATATATTGCTTTGGGTAGTATGGACATTTTAACAATGTTGATTCTTCCCAGCCATGAGCATGGTATGTTTTTCCATTTGTTAACATTTTCAGCTATTTCTTTTCTTAGAGTTTCATATTTATAGAGATCTTTCATGTCCTTTGTTAGATAAACTCCCAAATATTTCATCTTCTTTGGCACTACTGTGAATGGGATAGAGTCCTTAACTGTTTTTTCAACTTGACTATTGTTGGTATATATAAAGGCTACTGATTTATGAATGTTTATTTTGTAATCTGAGATGCTGCTGTATTCCTTGATCACTTCTAAGAGTTTTGTAGTAGAATCCCTGGTGTTTTCCAGATATACAATCATATCATCTGCAAAGAGCGAAAGTTTGATCTCCTCTGACCCTAAATGGATACCCTTGATCACCTTTTCTTCCCTAAGTGCAATGGATAAAACTTCCATTACAATGTTAAAGAGCAGTGGAGACAATGGGCAGCCTTGTCTAGTTCCTGATCTGAGTGGAAATGATTTCTATTTTACTCCATTCAATGCGATATTGGCTGTGAGTTTGCTGTAGATGGCCTCTATCAGTTTAAGAAATGTCCCTTGTATACCAATTTTCTTAAGTGTTCTGATCATGAAGGGATGCTGGATATTATCAAAAGATTTTTCTGCATCAATTAAGAGAATCATATGGTCTTTGTTTTTTAATTTGTTTATGTGCTGAATTATACTTATAGATTTACGTATATTGAACCAGCCTTGAGACCCTGGGATAAAAGTGACTTGGTCATGATGTATAATTTGTTTGATGTGTTGCTGGATTCTGTTAGGATCTTGTTGAATATTTTTGTATCTATATTCATTAG
>CAUYPK010126137.1:0-25180 GCA_963574355.1 Loris lydekkerianus
CCTATAAATGCTTTCTGTTGTTTGTGGCAAGAGATCAGGATCCTCTGCCTGTCAAAGTTCTTCCCCTATGATGGGGCCCATTCTTGAGAGTTTTGCTCAATGTAGAACTGATTTCTTTAAACTCTCACCTGTGCTGTAGCCATGCTGTTCTCAGGGACCTCCCACGTTGCCTGGTGATTCTCGCTCCCTCTGGAATGGTTCTTTCCATTCCTTGCCTCTCTCTTCTGCAAGATCCACGTCAAGTACTGCCTCTGTACAGAGCCTTCTCTGATTACCCCACTCACCTTCCCTCCATTCTATAGTTTTACACCACTTAGAAGTTATACTATGAAGATTTGAATATATTCTTTATTTGTACCACATAAAGTAGTTTTAGCTCACCAGCTAACTTGAAAACACAAGATCCTGGCAGGGCGCTCAGAGCTCACTCCTGTAATCCCAGCACTTTGGGAGGCTGAGGTACGCGGATTACTTGAGGTCAGGAGTTCAGCCTGAGCAAGAGACCTGTCTCTACTAAAAATAGAAAAAACTAGCCGGATGAGATGGCAGGCACCTCCCAGCTACTTGGGAAGCTGAGGCAAGAGGATCACTTGAGGCCAAGAGTTGGAGGTTGCTGTGAGCTATGACGACACAGCACTCTACCCGGGGTGACCAAGTGAGATTTTGTCTCAAAAACAAAAGCAAACAAAAAACCCCCAGAATCCTGTCTTACTATTTTTTGTTTTTAGACAGTCTCATTATGTCATCCTCGGTAGAGTGCTATGGCATTATAGCTCACAGCAACCTCCAACTGTTGGCCTCAGGGGATCCTCTTGCCTCAGCCTCCCAAGTAGCTGGGACTACAGGTGCCCACCATAACGCCTGGCTATTTTTGTTGTTGTTGTTGTTGTTGTCATTGTTGTTTGGCAGGCCCAGGCTGGGTTCAAAATCACCAGCCCTGGTGTATGTGGCCGGTGCCCTAGCCGCTGAGCTACAGGCGCCGAGCCCTCTCTCACTATTCTTTATATTGTTCTGTGGTTTAACATATGTTTCTAATAAATGTTTATTGGATTAAATTTCCTAATTAGAAAAAAAAAATTATACAGATAAGGAATATGTTTACAGAGTTCTTTTAGTAAAAATATTTTAGCATAATTAGTATTTGCATGTGGTTTGGTTATGCTGAGAAGCAACTGGGAGACTAGAAAACCAACTCAAAAAGGTGGTTATTCACCCAAAGACCAACCACCCTGTAACACACTGAAAAAAGAGAAATTGTATGTGCTCTGTATTACGCCAGAAGACAGGGCAGCTTGGGGAGGATGGTGAAGGAACGGAACAAAGAAAGAGAATCCAACAGTGGAAAGGAATGGCCTGATGAAAGCAATGGATCCTCCAGCATGCAGCCACTCTGTCCTGTAAGTAATCACACAACTCAGTGACCAACTGGGTGCTGTGTGTACTAGCTTCCTCTTGTTTCTTTAACAAACCACCATGAACTTAGGGGCTTAAAACAGCACAAAGTTATCACAGTACAGTTATGGAGGTCAGAAACCTGAAACGGGTCTCAATGGGCTACAATCAACATGTCCCAGGGCTGCATTCTTTTGGGAACTCTGGAAGGAAATCTGTCCCTGTGTCTTCAGTTTCTAGAGGCTGCCCAGGGTCCACGGCTTCTAATTCTTCCTTCTGTCTTCAAAGCCAAATGTGTGCCGTCTCTCTGGTGCTGCCTCTGGTGTCCTCTGGCTCCCTCTAACCAGCCGGGAAAGGTCATCTTTGCAGGAGAACCTTGCTGATGACACTGGCCTCTCAGACAATCCAAGGTCATCTCCCCATCTCAAGGTCCTTCATTTAAATCACATCTTCAATGTCCTTTTGCCAGGTCACATAGTCAAGGTTTCAGAGATGAAGCATTATTCTGCCTGCCACAGAGGGCATTTCCAAGCCTCATTCTAGATGCATTAATTGTGTTTACTCAGTAAATCTATTGTACTCTGTGAGGTTCTTGAAGAATTCTCTGTGTTTCCTGTCCACAAAGTAATGTTTGCTTTTAAGGAGGAATGCCCCCATCTTCCTGCAGCTCCAATCCTGTGCCAAGAGTCCCAAGGCACACAGTACAAAGGGCTGTCAGTCAAGGGCACACGATCTCTATTGGAGCCCAATAGAGATCGTCACTGCCAGCTGGTGCCCTGACCTCCTGAGTAAACACACACAGACGGTCTGCCTGACGCCAAAGCACAGTCCCTGCTCTCTGCTTCTCCTCCTGGAGAGCAGAACCAGGTGTCTTCCCCAAGGAAAACACCCCCACTCTGAAAGCCCCCATAGGCTCAGGGGTCCTTTTGACAGCCCAGGCAAGCTCTTCATCCCTCCTTCCCATTCAAGCTGTTACCCTCAAGTGGGTGGCTTGGAAGAGAAGGGGGAGACACGCCTTCTCCTCCACGTGCCCTGTGGGTTGAAGTGACCTTCACCTCTCTCATAATTTTCCTATCTTTAGTAAGTTACCTCTCACAACTTTCCTATCTTTAGTAAGTTACCTTTCTTTATTGTTTGTCTTGGTTTGTTTCGGGTCCTTCTTTTTGATCTTTGTTCCAACATATGGAACAAAGGCTGAAATTTGTGATACATGACGTACAGTTCACCTTATCCACAGACTGAACTGGGAAAGGGGTTGCTTTTATAGTTCGAGGTTCAGGGATTATGTAACATCACCTTTAACTCCCTCTACAAGTGGTAAAGTTTTCTTATGATTTGGGTTTCAGTGAATGGATTAATTTGTCTCACTTGGCAAAGCTTTTATATTCAATATAGATTTTCATAACCAATATGGTATTGATTTATAATAAATCAATGAGTAATAAATCAACTTAAAACCATCCATACATTTGATTCTTTGAACATCTTCACACACCCTGGAAACCATTCATCATCTCAGGAAGTACTTAATTTTAATTACTCTAATAGTGGCCAAAATTGTCTGCTACTCACGGAATAGCCACCCTACCCAAAGAGCTGTAGGCATTTGATCCGAGGCATGTAGAGCTCGCCTGCGACCTGCCCAGTCTGCCTCTGTCCTAAGGAAGGAGCTGGTGGTCTGTGGTGGTCTGTGCCGGAGCTTCCCTAGTTACCTGCTCTGTTCTGCTGCTGGGTGTTCACTGGCGCCCTTTAACCTTGCAGTTAGAATCTCATAAAACATTGTCTGTCTTAGTTTCTCAGGGGAGTAACACACATAGACCGAGTCCAAACAATGACGGATTATTAAGGCAACGGCATATTTAAAACATGTGCTAAATATATTTTGTCTAGGCAGTGAAGTAATGCCTCTACATGTTTCATTTCAAAAAGTAGAGAGTAGGAGTTAGTTTCTGCCAGATTACTGATTGATGACACTGGTCCATAACACTACAGGTATTCAGAATGTAATTCTGAAGTCCACAAAGCTCTGAAAGCCCAAAGCTGTTTTAAAATTTGGCACCGAAACTCATCAGCCAGCAAAATCTGATATGAACTGATGGGAACTCTGCTATGTGAAGGCTTTATTTTTATTCCACTTTTGATATATTTCGTTGCAGCAATATTAATATGTTGGTTCTACAGTCCTATATACATGGTTAAAGGCACCATATTACTTTAAGTCTAGAATTTTCTGATTTCCAAATGTATATGGCTATAAGAGTTCTGTATAAGGTGCTATGGACTCACAGGTGGTAATAATACTTTTATAACAAGATTTAGTTATCTTCAAGGTTCCATTTAATTAACTGCTGTCTACCAGCTACCCAAAGAAATACTGAATATAGTAAATAGAGATAAAATTGTAAAAGTAGTTGTGAACAACTTTCAGACATGAACCCTGCCAAGTGACATTTTTTTCTATTTCAAACAGTTAGGTAGAAACAGCTTTAGTATGCAGAACAGAAAATTCTTTGTTCAGCTGGAGAAAATTCATTGAATATGTATTGAGTGCATTCTTCTCTGCCCTGTGATAGGTACTCTTGAAAAAACAAAACTATTGGCTACATAGATGCTAGGAAAAAAACTATCACCTTCTGTATAAATTTTCTGAATCCATTTGGCTTTCCTTGCCTCAGTTTCCAGTTATCACGTTAATAAACATGTTAATAAAGCTCACTAAGGTTTCAGATACTTTTTACAGGTGTTATTCTTGTCACTGCTAAACTTATCTTTTATTCTGTTTCCTGAAGCTTTCATTATAGTTAAGTAAACACTTCACAAATTTCTTCAGAAGTTTAAATTAGGAATTAATCTTGAATTTGAAACTTTCAACCCTGATGTTTATCTGAATTTCTTTGATCTAACATCAGACTGAATTTGTAAAGAGAAGCAACAGACTTCTCTTTACAAATATTTTTTCTGGTAAGATCAAAAGTTCAGTGAAAATGGTTTTCTCAAGGGATTTAGAAAGGATTTCTTCCAGGCGAGGTTGGAAAACTATGTGAAATAAGAAGGAGGAAAAACATTATTTGAGCCTTGCATTTGGCTGAAAATCCAAGTGAAAGCTCTAGATAACAAAATTCAATAAATATGTTTTAACATGGATATGTATGTTTATCAGCAATGCTGGTTCTATTTAACTTTCAATTAAAAAATATGTTTTCACCATCTCCAAAGCTATATAATCCCCATACAAAGTTAGAAAACAGAGATTCACAAAACTAAGAAAGTGCTGCATTCCACCACCCAGAAATGACGCTGTCCACCTCCAGCAGATGTCCCTCCAGATCCTTTTCCTCACACATATACATAGATCAGTACAGTTTTACCCAAATGAGGTCATACTGTAAGTGATATTTTAAAGTTAACGATGTCCATCTGTTTATGTCAGAAATTTTATTCTGTGCGATAACAAATTTCCTCGCGTGTTTGAAAAGTTTCTTCCTCAGTCGTTTTGTCCGAATCAGGATGAAAATCCAGACCACGGCCGGACCCAATTTGGAGGTGACCCCCCTTGGGTCTCTCTGTTCGGCCCAGGCCACCTTCCGCCCCCCTCCGCATTTCTTGATTCACGACATCAAATTATTAAAAACAAAAGTCATAGACTCTGCTGCTGAAAATATTCAACCTTCTGGATTGTCGGGGTACTTCCCTGCAGCCCGTCTTCAGATTAGACCCCTAGTCCAATAGTTTCCACAGACTGGCAGCTGGACGTCGAAACCTGATAGATTCACACAACAGGTAACTGTCCTGGCTGGCGTTCACTGCTGGCCATGCTTTTGTGGTTCCTGCTGCATTACGTAGGCAGAAACCATGTGTGACTGTGGGATGGTCAATGATGGGAAATTAACAACTAAATTAAGATCATGGTAATTTATCCCTCTATGCATGGTTAGGGCCCCCTTACTCCTGGAAAGAAGTCCACATGGAATTACATCAGCACCATGAAAATACCCAATTCCCCATAAATCTGATCCAACGGTTTTAATACTGCTTGATAATCCTTGCCCTAGGCAGCACCATAATGATAATTTTTCTCAGTCTCTCACTTCATTCATCCTTACCATTATAAACTTCTTTGTGTAACAAGAAGCTTTCTTCATCACCCACACTTACTTGATCACCACATCGGCAATTCCTACTGAAAAAAAAAAAAAAAAAAGGAAAAACCCAACATTTTTCAATGCCATAGCATGGGCTTAATGATTTTTCTGAGTTTAATGAACCTGTGTATTTTGTTGATTAAATGCCTTCCCATTTACTGTAACAGAATGCCTTGGTCCTTTCGAGGTCTCCACCAGTCTTTGAACACTTTCTTACTGAGTGTCATCTTGTGCCTTCCCCTGTTCCTCGTGCTCCCATTTCTCCAGGGAGCCAGTGATTTACTCAGAAATAACTGGAAGAGGTTAAAGTTAGTTTCCTAAGAGCTTTGATTGGATGGCGATTTTAGTGCTAAATCAATAGGAAGTTAAAAGCCATTTCTGTCAATTTCTATGGATTAAAGAGACCCCAGGTGTAAAAGGTTAACCTATCATTAAAAATGTAAAATACATCATTCAGAGTTATCTCTTCATAAGTGGAAAATTTAGGACAAAAAAATCAATTGAATAAATTTTAAGATTTTTTTTCCCTCCAGAGTTATAAAAATGTACTTCAGTAAATTTCAGAAATGCAGCCAGATCTGATTTAAGTTCAGATCCCAACTTCCTCTCACTAAAAAACTGAAGCTAGACTCCCACAACTAAACGTTCAAGCCCATATGTTACTAACAACATTCCTATAATATTTGAATTGATCTTATTGGAGTTGACTGGGTGATGGCACAGCCAGCTGGACGTGGGACATACGAGAAGAGAAAGGGTACTCTCTGCAAGATGGAGCTGTCCGTCAGGAGGAATCAGCAGAACAGTTCCTCCTGTGCCACAGCTTTCTAATCCTGGCAGCAGATCTCATGCGATATTTGGGACACACACTAAAAAAAAAAAAAAAAAAAAAAAAAAATTATCCGAAATTAAAATTTAACTGGCATCTTGTATTTAATCAGCCCTACTCTCAAAGCTAGTCCTTACATGAGTTGGGGGGAGTCAGGTCCTCTCTAGCTGCCTCGGGTCTTACCTGAAACCAGTTGCTTAAGGCCTGCTAGAAGCTTTACCTGTCTCCTGCTTGGGGGCCCCATTACTCACCTGCCACGGCCCTCCCTGGCTCTCAGGTTGAAGCAAGATCTGACTCTGGTATTCACACCTTATGTTTCCTTCCCACTTAAAGCTCATAGTCCCCTTTCAGATCCTATGCTCCTGAATGCCTGACTAAACATAATCAAACCTGACTCATTCCTGGGTTCCCATATTCTATTATTTTATGATGTTGAGTTCTACTGAGACTTACTTCTAGCCTTCTACAATCTGATGCACATTTCTAATACCCGCACCTGTAACTTGGTAGCTTAGATGACATTTATACCTGGCATCGGGAGGGCTTTATTTTACATAATGTTTATTCCAGAAATAACAGCAGACTGTGTTGTCTGTGTCTGTTCTGCATTGTTACAAGGGATTCTCATAGTGACTATGTGTAATAGAGTTCGTTGGTTATGATTTTGTGAGAAACAATGAGTTTCTTTAAAAGATTATTAAAAAAGAAGAAGATTGTCTTTGTTCAAAGCTAAATGGGCTACATGGGTGTTAACATTTGGCCTGTTAACATTACAGCTTAACTCACTTGATCCTGGACACAGATTAGAAGGACTTGGGGAGGAGTTTTTGTTGTTTTTCTTACGTGTCATTGCCTGGACCCCACCTCTTAAGAATCTGATGCACTTGGTCTGGGGTTAACTCAGTTAACTGTATTCTTTAAAGTTTCCCTGGTCATTCTCATGTGTGTCACAATAAAAACCAAAGACATAGAACTAAACACAAATGGAATCAAAGTATCCAGCAAAAACTTACTAAACATCTACTTTTTTGCATGGAGAGTAGAAAAAAACATTAGTTTATGAGAGAGTCCAGAGTCCTTGATAGGACTTCTAGGTAACAGTACTCCAAGGGAAAAAAAAAAAAGCGGGATTCAAGGCAGATGAAAGAGCAAACAAAAGACCACTAGCAAATAAATATGTAACATATTCTAGGAATGGAAGACAGATTAGCATATTGAGACAGACGCATGCATGTAGGCATGAGATCCTTACATTGACCCACCAAACTTCCCCTGCTTAGGAAATCAACACTGAAGTGAAAAATACCATGGAATATACCCAGAATATACATTGTTCAAGAAGCACAGTAAAATGGCTAGGTTCTCTGTTAATTAAAATGGAAATAATACCAGAGAAAATCTGGGTGAGGATATTGGCCAGCACCCCAGGATCAGTAGTAATGGATATGGATGGGTCATGAAGACATTGGCCTGCATGTGAAATTGGTTCCAACCAGATGTTGTGTTCAAACTGGACAGCACGTCCAGTCCCAGCTTCTTGAATGATGCAACTTTGTAATGAAATAGAACATATTCATGGAGGGACAGATTCCCCATGCAGCTGGGCCTGTGTGTACATATAGACACCATATGCCTTCTTGCCTTTGTCCACACTTCCTAAAAGTATTGTCTCTGCAACAGTTTGAGTGTGTGCCCCAGAGTTCACGTTTTGGAAACAGTGTTGAGGGGTCATGAAGATTCTACCCTGATGAATGGATTGATGTCTTTATCGTGAGAGTGTGTCTGTAGCTACTGTGAGAGAGGATTTGTTATGAGGCTGAGTTTGGCCTTTTCTTGCTTGCTCGCTCCTGTCCTCACATACCTTTCTGCCTCCCCCCATGGAATGGCACAGTAGGGAGGCCCTTGCAGGATGCCAGCACCATGTTTTTTCAACTTCCCAGACTTCAGAACCATAAACCAAATGTATTTCTATACAGTATCAATTGCCCCATCTGTAGTATCCAGTTATAGCAGCATAAAATGGATGAAGTTCTCCACAGTTCGCTTCAGTCCTCTCCTACCTCCAGCTAAGGAAGAATTGAGCTCAACTCTTAGGTTCTAAGACCTAAGAACATAATGATAGAAAGTATATTAAAGAGATGAAGACAAATATTTCTGAAAACTTCTCTGCAGATGAAAATGACTTAAGATGAAGGTAGAGATCTCTTCTTCTTTCTCTTTGTATCATCACATCATCATCATAATCATCATCCGTAAGACTTCCAATAAATGAAGAAGAAGCTAATCATTGTTGCCTTTGGAAGGTTATAATGAAGAGAAGTGTGCTTTCACTCTGAGCACGTGGATTTAGAGGCCCCGTGAAGCTTCTCTGGGGGATAAAAGGTTCCACATTGCTCTCTGAAGGAGATAGGATAGTGAGTGTGGCAAAATCACTGACTTTATAAAGAATGACTTATGCTGGGATGAAGCCATATTTACTCTGCCTCCTTCCCTATAGGCCCATGTCCAAAGGTACACTAAAGCTTAGGAAAAATCTTTTGTCTCAAGGAGCTTAGAATTTGCCCATCTTTTGGATGCAAAGATTGATAAACCATGTAATATAAAAAGAGAAATATAAACTGAGGAATTTATATGAATGAATTTGGTCCTCAGGAAAAAAAAAAAAACAGCAACACAGAATGATTCCACCCAGTGAAAAGTAAACACTCCTCATATAACTTATAACTATTAACAAATTTAGCTAGTGATAACAAAAAATAGTATATTGTTAAATTTTTGTTCTGATTTATTAATTTTTTTCAAAATGTGGACAGTTGGTATCATGGAAAGCATTATATAAAACAATTACTTGCCATTTCGAATTATGTAATATTTGGAGAGTGTCCAAAGGCAAACGTATGACACTTTTTTTGGCATAAGATCAATTTTTTTTTACATATACATATGTTTATTAGGTTTCCACTTTTGCCTTCACATGATCAATTTTTTCTTCTTTTTTTATTGTTTGGGTTTCATTAAGGGTACAAACATTTAGGTAACACTGATTGCATTTGTGAGATGAAGTCTCTCTTATAATTATGTCCCACCCCCAAGAGGTGTGCCACACACCATAACCCCACCTTCTTCCCTCCTCCCCTCTTCCTGCTCCCTCATTCTCCTACCCCACCTCTTGTATTAGATAATTTACTGCCTTCATAGTAGAATTGAGTACATTAGATTCATGCTTCACCATTCTTCTGATGTTTTACTAAGAAGAATGTGTTCCACCTCCATCCAGGTTAGTACAAAAGATGTAAAGTCTCCATCTTTTTTAGTGTTTTTTTTAGTGGTTGAATTCTATCATGTGCATATACAACAGATTGTTAATCCATTCATCACGATCAAGTGGGTTTTATCCCAGGGATGCAAGGCTGGTTTAACATATGCAAGTTCATATATGTAATTCACCATATCAACAGAAGCAAAAACAAAGACCATAAGAGCCTCTCAATAGATGCAAAAAAAGCACTCAATAAAATCCAGCATCCCTTTCTATCTAGAACACTAAAGACTAGAGGCATAGGTGACACATTCCTTAATCTGATCAAAGTCATCTACGACAAACCCATAGTTAATATTATAGTGAGTGGAATAAAACTGAAAGCTTTTCCACATAGAAGTGGAATCAGACAAAGTTGTCCTCTATCACCACTACTATTCAACATAGTGCTGGAAGTTCTGGCCAGTACAATCAGGCAAGAGAAGGAAATAAAGGGCATCCAAATGGGAGCAGAGGAGGTCAAACTCTTTCTCTATGCTGACAATATGATCTTACACTTAGAGAACCCCAAAGACTCAACCATAAGACTCCTGGAAGTGATCAAAAAATACAGCATTGCCTCAGGAAATAAAATCAATGTCCACAAATCAGTACCCTTTGTATACGCCAATAACAGCCAAGATGAGAAGCTAATCAAGAACACAATTCCTTTCACAGTAGCTTCAAAGAAAACAAAATACCTAGGAATGTACCTAACAATAGAGGTGAAGGACTTCTATAAGGAAAACTTAGTTCTAATTTTTAAAAATAAACATGCTACCCACTTATTACAATAAAATGAAAACCATTCATGGAAAGTTGAGGTAAACAGGTGTGAGTTGAAACCAGACTAACTCCTGTTGCGTTATACATGAGCAATTGGCCAAATTGCCAACTAACTGTTCAGAGTTCCTTTTTTTAATACACGGATGAGCTAATGCAGGTGAGCAGATGATGGTAAAGGGTAGGGTTCACTTTGCATTAGCCTTGACTCATCACGATAAATTTTAAATTTTACCAGGAATAGTTGTCCTCTTTTTGTAAGTGACCTACATGCCATAATGTAAACCTTTGCATATCCAAACGCTTTGATGGAGGGTGTTCTGCTTGCCTACGAAGGCTTGTCTCACAAGGGTGGGGGGCCCCTACAAGGACAGGGAGGTGAAGTTGGAACCTGATGATATCATAAAGGAAGAGCCACTGTGATCTTGTCCTTTCCCTACAAGATATTTAATCACAACAAAGTCAAACTGTGATGCCATTGGTATTAGTGGGAATGTCCTTTGGCTGTGTTTCCCTCCACAGAACCTCCTTCTTAAATTTTACAGTACAGTGATTCCCTCTTGCTCTTTTGTGCTTTCCTATATATTAACACATTTTGTATCTATTTCAATAATCCATCCAACAATGTTGAATCAACAATAAATGAATAAAATAAATGATGTAAGCTTTAAAGTGAGACATCCCTGAGTGGGAACCTCGCTCCATCACTTTCTGATGGTGTGGGTCTGTGTAGTGCCCCAGCCTCGCAGAGCCTGTGTTTCCCCCTGGCCTTGTAATGTGAGGCTGACAGTTCCTACATCGTGGGAACCAATTGTGGTGAGGAACAGGTGAGATAATACATTTAAGTTCCTGTTGCAGCAGTGAGAGTCTGTGGTGCCCACAGAATGTACTAGGGCAAGGGGGGACACAGAAGAAAACACACAAATCCCATGCCTAGATGGGCTCAGAGCTCTGTGAACAAGTTGTATGTGATGCAATACTTAGGGTAACCCAAATGCCCAAGAACCTCCATATGCAGAAAACCTTACAAGCTAGGGTGGCGCCTGTGGCTCATAGGGTGTCAGCCCCATATACCGAGGGTGGCAGGTTCAAGCCTGCCCTGGCCAAAAACTGCAAAAAAAAAAAAAAGAAAAGAAACCATAGGCGCTATCGTGGAGAATTTCCAACTCATGTCTATTAATGTCACTTTCAAATATTTGTTTTGTTTCTGTCTCTATTTGAAATATCCTCTATAGGAAAGCATTTATGATTTTCTTAGAAGTTCAATTCCCCTGATTCCTTTTTTTTTCTTACTAGGATGATGCTTACATCTTAGTACAGTGAAGTTTCTGCTATGCACACTGCAGAAAATCCTCTGAAGACACTCACACGATAATTGACAGGGTGGAGTGTATAATGAAAAATTCAACTAAAAATTAAAGTTGTATGAGACCAACACCAATTGAATGTCACAGGCTGTGAAGCCCTACAGAAGTAAATATTTGCTCCTGATATTTCATATGTTAAGTTGGATTCTTAGGGATTTAGTAAGTTATTATAGTGCTATTTTGTATGAGTGATGTTTTAGTCATAAATTCACGATCATGAGGACACTGTAACCAATGAATGACATCTTGAGACTGGAACCCTAAAGCACCAATTGTTAAATTTGGCTCACACTCCCACATAGGTGTGAGCCTGAACAAAGGAGGGAATTGTTACACAAAACTATGGCAGGCTGTGGTTTGGGACTGAATTCCTGTGCTAAGCCCCAAACAAACTGGACAAAATCAAAATGGAGTCACCATGCTCAATGCAAGGTAATCAAACTGAAACTTTAAGGAAGTGCAGATAGAACCCCAAACAGACCAGTTTTTCCTAAAAAGAGTAAAGTCCAATCTATCTGAATTAGTGCAATGAGGAAGTCTCCTCTACTTCAACCCTAATGAAAGGTAACCTGAAGTGACCTGGCATTAACCAATCGGCTTTTGCTGTAAGGTTGTGTTTCCTTGTTTCTGCTTTACAAAACCCACTGTTCTGGGTGGCTCACACCTAGAATCCCAGCACTCTGGAAGGCCGAGGCAGCTGGATCACCTGAGCTCAGGAGTTTGAAACCAGCCTGTGCAAGAGCGAGACCTTCTCCCCATTACCTGTCTCCATGAAAGGAAGAAAGAAAGAAAGAAAGAAAGAAAGAAAGAAAGAAAGAAAGAAAGAAAGAAAGAAAGAAAGAAAGAAAGAAAGAAAGAAAGAAAGAATCAGCCAGGCGTTGTGGCTGGAACTTGTAGTCCCAGCTACTCGGGAGTCTGAGGCAGGAGTATCACTTGACCCCAAGAGTTACAGGTTGCAGTGAGCTGTGATACCATGGCACTCTACCAAAGGTGAGGAAGTGAGATGGAGTCGAAAACATTTTTAAATTAAAACCTACTGTTCTGCCATTGCTCAGTGAGAGCCCTTTCATGAATGCCAAATAAAAACCATTTAGATCTATAACTAAATTTACTATAATTCTGTCTTTTGACAGGTCTGGCCACCAACAAAGGGACCTGAAGGACACTGCTGATGACTCCTGAGACTCCTCCCAAGGCAGGAAAGCTGCTGCCAGCCCCCTGAGGTGCTCTGCCCTCCCACGGCTCCCTGAGGGGTGTGAGAAAGTTCCTGTCATTTCAGACTCTTTGCGTTGAGCGCCCCCCATCTTTTTGGCTTTCCACTACAGGCTCAGTATGGATATGAGATAGCATATGCCCTTTGCGGGTCTGAGGTGACTGAGGAGTCACTGGCAGGAGTTGCAGTTTTCTAGGGGCCCCACTGGCCAAGGTGGTCAACAGCAGCTCCCAGCCAGAGTCTGGCCCTGACTGGTGGAAATGGAGCAGGCACTCAGAGCTGTTAGGGTGCTTGCCGCCAGTGGAAGACTTCTGTGTTAGGGGAAACTGGGTGCATGCTGGGGCAGCATCTTCCACCCTTGAGAAAATGTCTCAGAGCATGACAATATCCAACCTGTGACATTTCCCTCTTAGGCTTTATCTTGGCTCTAAGAGACCCCAGATTCAACATAAACATGGATTCTTTAATTTCTAAATAACTGAGTCTCTGCCTTGCAGGCACACCTGTCTTTTGCAGGCACTGGTTGAGTATTCCTTATCCAAAATGCTTGGGAACAGAAGTGTTCTGGGTTTTGGAATATGTGAATTATACAGGTTGAGCATGTCAAATCTGAAAATCCTAAATCCAAAATGCTCCAAGGACCATCAGGAAGATTCAGATTTCTGGAGCATTTTGGCCTTTGGATTACCAGATTTAGGATATTCACTTGTGTTAATATTAGGTCCCCAAAAACTGCAATTTAGAAAAGTTGCAAAATCTTCCTAAAGAGAATCTTCCGAGATTTCAAGAAATTATTTTTACAAAAGGCAAACAAAAAGAGTAAGGGACTAATTGATTTATAAAGTGGAATCTGTCAATCTTTTCATTTAGTTACTATAGTAACTAATTTTCAAAAAATTATTGCTCTGTTCCCTTGTTCCCACTTTACAAAACCCACAGTTCTGCCATGGCCCAGAGGGAGCTCCCATTCAACTTTTTTTTTTTTTTAGAATGGAATCTGCCCTAGTTTATCAATCACAAATGAAAATCAATTATATCTATAACTAAATTTGTTATAATTTTGTCTTTTGACAAGTATAGAATGAAAAATTAACAAAAAGTTAAAATTGTATGGGATCAATACCAAAAGAATACCACAGACCATGATGCCATATGTAGGTAAGTCCCTGTTCCTGACGTTTTATATTTGAGGCCAGATTCCCAGGGATTTGGTACCTGCCTTGGTGCTACATTGTGTAAGTAGTGCAATAGTCAAGAGCAAACAACTCAAAATCCAATGCTTACAACAAATATTTATCATTCACAGGAAGTCTGTTCACTCCTCGGATGTCACTTGGAGCTCAGGCTAACAGAGGTGCCACGCTCTCTCAGCCCAAACGTCAAGGCACACTATGGTAGGGAAAAAGAGTGTGGAAAATTGGTCACCAGTTCCTAATTACGCCCACTATGTCAGCTCACATTTTATCAACCAAAGCAAACTTCAAGGCCACCCCTCAGGTCAGGCTGGTGAGAGTGCCTGGGAAGAGGGAGAATCAGTCATAAGTGACACCAGTGAACGCCTGCCGTCGGTCACACATAGTTTACCGTTCTTCCCACATGCGACCAGTTGACACTCACAGCCTCGCCACAGGAGACGCCCAAAGTCCCATTTGGTACAACAACAAGCTCTTCAAGGGAGCATAGACGTGACTTCACCAGGTATGGATATGGCACAGCCAGACAAGACACTCAAGAGCAGTTTTCTGTTCCCGTCGAGCCCCGGCTCAGGCCAGCACACGGTGGGTGCTGCAACAAAGACTGTCCCTGCTGCAAACGCTCTGCTCAGGGACGGGATCGTGGGGCGCACAGCCGTGGGCTGGACAACTCTCCAACTCACTGGGCAAGCCTGGGGTCCCCTGGGCTGTGAAAGGGGAGCATATCTTAATTCCTCCTTGGGGGAAGAACTCTCAGTTCCACTCTTCAAATCTCTTCTCATTCCATGTTTTCTGGCTGCCACTTGGAGAATCTTCCTTTGCCATTTTCTTCTTCAGCTGCATCTGAAGAAGCAGCAGGATGCTCTTCCTCGGGAGGGAGGGTGTGAGGAGAGGGGCTGTGAGCATTTTACAGCCCCGTACTGCCCAGATGATTAGGAGCTCAGGGATTCTCTTAGACCTGGAGCAAGCTCAGCCCCCTGGTTTCTTGCCAAAACTTAGCCAATGTCTCCTGTACCTGGCAAGGGTGTGTCCTACAGCCAGGCCCACAGCCTTTTGGAGATGGTCTCCAGAACTGCTATGTCTCTCTGTGTGAGTGTCACCACATTTAGTGGCAGGGGCTTTGTGCCCATGTAGCCCGTGTTAGGAAGGCCATGGCAGTGAAGCTTTGCCCTGTTCTCTGATTTTTATCCAACTGAGAAAACATGCCAAGTACCACCCTCAATTTCCCATCCTTTTCCTGAAGCACTGGAAGTGGTTGGAAGGTCTGACTGGGCCTTGAAACCAAAAACTTTCTCAATCTTTTATTGTTTGGAGTCAAGAGTAGTGTTGCCCATCTTGCCTGGCCCTGGTTTCTGGATGCTTGCATTTCTTTTTCTTTCTGCTTGACTGCTGTCAATCCTTCCCTGAGCTCACCTTAATCTGTGACACCTTAAGTATGAAGCAAAGCTGGTGACAGTCAGCACTGCTGCCAGTGTGATGTCCGTCCACTTCTAGAGCTTCAGATCCATTCGATCAGGTGAGAGTTTCATTAGATCCAGTAGAGAAAACTTCCTTTTCAGTTATCACCATGAGAATTTTAAGTAATGCTTTGCCCTGCTTATTAAAGTGAGCTGTCTTTGAACCTCTCATACCAGTAGCCGGTGTCTTCCCTGCCTGCTCCGTAATTATGTTAGTGCCACACATTTTATTTTTTTTGTTACAGCTGTACTCCTCTTCCATGTGACAATTCCTGTATTTGTCAGGATAGATTAGATAATGCGGCCTTAACAAAACATCCAAATCTCAGTGCACTTGAACAACAGTAGTTTTGCTCCTGACTGTGTCTCACTGGAGGAAGATGGGAAGGGACAGGTCCTGCTTCTAGGCATCAGGGCTGGCAGGGGACTGCATCTGCTCACTATCCCATGATCCCATAGGCAGAGGTCCTCAAACTTTTTAAGCAGGGGGCCAGTTCACTATCCCTTAGACCATTGGAGGGCTGGACTATAGTTAAAAAAAAAAAAAAAAAAAAAAAAAAAAAACCCAAAACTATGAACAAATTCCTACACACACTGCACATATCTTATTTTGAAGTAAAAAAACGAAACGGGAACAAATACAATCACACCACCTCATGTGGCCCACGGGCTGTAGTTTGAGGACCCCTGCAGAGGGTCACAAAGATCATTCTATGTCAAGACTGCATGGGCAGCATAGAAAGTGGGGTGTGGGGTGTTGGGGCCTTTGAGCAGTGAAATCTGCTCATTGATACGGTCACTCAGCCAGTCAACAAACATCTCCTGAGGACATAACGCTTTCAGCACCATCTCAGGTACTGGGGTTGCTATGCCCAGAAAGTTAGACAAGGCCTTTCTCTCAGGCCCATCTCGAATGGGGGGAAGATTAACAAAGAAATCAGCAAAAATGAAGGGTTAAGAGCTAAGATGACATTTGCAAGGCATGACTTGCAGTAGCCAAGGAGCCCCTTGAGGGTGGTGTAATCAGGCTGAGAGCTGCTGACAAACCATGGCCTCTTCCCCGGTGCTCAACTGGCCCACATCTCACTCTCCCTGAGACAGGATGGCCTTCCCACAGGTGGATGGGGGGAGTGGTGACCTAAACCCTCCTATCTGCCATTTGCCCTGTTCTTTCCTTTGCTGGGGTTAATGCATGTCATTGGGAGCTGTGGGGAAAAGTGGGGTGGAAAGATGTGAGAAAGCCCAGCTCAGTGATCAGAGAACATTCCAGGCTATTGATCATGTGAGCTGCAGCATTTATTCTTTCATTTCTATTAATCATTGAATTAAATGTTCCTATAAAAAAAGATCCAAGTTTACCTGTGGAAGCCAGATACAGTGAAAGCTGAGCAGCCATTGTGAAAGTACATACAAACACAAACCAGAACAAATAAAACAAGCAAAGGCCCTACGTTGAAACATCAGGACAGCTCAGGGGATGATAAGAGAAAAAATAACAACAATAAAAGATATGATTGAAGGCAGTAAGCTCTCAATCCAGAACACCATGGCTACTCTTGTCAGTTTTGACTAGAGGGTCTTAGCTCTACACTTTCAGAAAGGACTTTCGCTTCTGTGGGCTCTATTAACCACTAGGACTTTGCTACTGAAAATGTGAGCCAGCCGTCAGTATCACCTGGGCTGAGTCAGAATCTGCATTTTAACCAGATCTACAGGTGTTATGTGTGTCTGTGTGTTCAAGCTGTTACATCAGAAGATGGTGGAGTTGTTCTCATAGCTCTGGAGGCGAGGAATCCAGAATGAACAAACATAGGGGGAAATCAAATTGTCTGAAGGGCCACACTCTTTCCAGAGGCCTAGGGGTTTCCTATCTCTTGACCCATTGGTTTCTGGTAGCTGCAGGCATTGCTTGGCTTTTGTCTGCATCATTCCAATCTTCCAGGTCAGGGTGTTTAAATCTCTCTCCCTGCTCCATCTTTACTTTGCCAAGCATATGTGTGTGTGTGTGTATGTGTGTGTGTGTGTGTGCACACATGTGTGAAATCTCCCTCTGCTTCCCTCTCATAAGGACAAGTGTTATTGCTTTTAGGACCAACCCAGATAATCCAGGACAATATCCCCAACACAAGCTCCTTAATTTATCACATCTGCAAAGACCACCCCCCTCACATTTTTTGCCATATAAAGTAACACTCACAGGTTCCAGGAAATAGGACAAAGATATTTTGGGAGTAGTATTTGCACCCTACATGGTATAGATTTTGTAACGTCTATTAAAAGACAATTCATAAAACTTTTCACCAACATTCCAAAGAAGAAAAGAAATTAGGAATCAAAGAATTAATTTTTAGTATTCATATGTAAAATTGTATAATTTTTCATCTCTAAATATACTTTTTTCCCCCAAAGAGTATGTGCTTCTTGGAACTACTTTGGATTTGGCAGCATCCGATACGGAAAGATTAATTATAGTTGCCTCTAATATAAGAAAGTATATTCTTCAAAAAATGCCAACTGCAATTAAATTGCATTGTTGTAAAAATAAAATTTAATTATTTTTTAGGGAGAAAAAAATTTGATGTGCTGGTTTTACAAAATGTGTGTTTTCACATAGTCAAAAAACATGTATCTGTGCGCGTTGTGATGATAAAAAGAATACTTCTTTTTATCTTTTACATGTGATCGGTGCAGAGCACATTATGCAAGTATAATATTTGGATAGTAGTATAAAAATATCTCTAGTAATCATGAATTTTATCTGTTTCACTTTAAGAAGAATACCATTTTGCATTATTCATGTATTATGGCTGTATCAGAGACAATCTTCACTTGGTACTTTCATGTTGGGGGAGAACAGAATCCTCTCATTATTAGCAGATTTAGTTATCTGGCAAAATCATGTAAGAGGAAGTTGAGAATTCTGTGAATAATGCTGAAGACACACATAGATCCAGAAAAATCTTCAACTGCCCTAGATTTTAAATGATTTTAGAATCTTTTCAAAACCTCTTTTAAAAAAATGAGTTATTTGAAATGCCATCATGTGTTATTTTGGCTGAAAAGGTATTTATATTGAGAGCTGCGAAAAGAAAAAAATATGGTGTGAAAGTATATTTGGTTGAGATCATTCTAATTCCCGGTTACCCTTGAAGTTTTAAGGTCCCGTTATTTTCTTCAAACTGGGTTTTCTGAAGATCTGACATTCTACCATTCTTCCCATTCTAAGAAGCATATTTTTATTTTCTTGTCTTAGCATTTCTGAAGCTGAGAAACTTTGCTGCAGTAAGAGGAAGGAATAAGTTGTGACACCCCAGGGGAAGTCCTTTTCCATACAGGTAAAAATAGCCACTGGAATGAGGGAGTTTTGATTCAAATATCACCACATTTGAGTTATTTTCATTGCCAGTTCCACACAGAGGGGACTTGTAAAGTTATCTTATAATCCTTAATTGTTGATTAAATCCCTTTTATGAATGACATCATATTTCCCCATTGAAGGAAAAATAGCTGTGCCCAGTGCTGCTTGCTACACCCAGTAGTGCCACTACAGGCAGGCGGGGTCGCAGTGGCTCTTGGAAGGGGTCACAGGCATTCCTCAGTTAGAAGAGGCTAATGTCTTCAAGCATGGTCAGTCTGACCCTGAAAATCTCTGCCAGAACATTAGGAGTCTATCTAAACTGGAAGACACGCTGCCTTAACCTTAGCTGGGATAGCCCTGGCCCCCTGAGGCATTCAGCTTAGCATTATTCACTGGCTGGGCTTGTCCTGGATGATAGAATTGCCCCAGACTTCTTCCTTGTAGGACAAGCTGAGGTCTCCGTGACTGCTGATAGGACCTGCTCTGAGTTAATGCTTCTACCAAATGGAAAGGTCACTACAGAAACTTCAGGAGAAAATCACCAGCCAGATGAATCAAGGTGGCTGACAGAGTGACAGGCCCATGAGGAAATTTGCCAAAGTCATAATGGTATAGAGACGATGACGGGTAGGTTTTGTTGGGGGCAGTTCTCCATGGGTCTCGCGTTCCTCCCAGTCTTGTGAGCCACGTCCTGACAGGCCTTTGTTTGGATGACCTTTTCGAGGATGTTTACATGGTGGGTGGCCTTGGAAATTAGAGCAGAGGCCAGGCCAGCTTACTGCCCAGGAGAAATAACGTGGATCTTTAAGGCCAGGGGTCCACAAGTATAAAGCCACTGATTGCATGTGCAGGTGTCACCAGGCTCTTTTTTGGTTACCTTGTGGGATTGGGACTCAAGAGATTTTCACAAAAATGCTAATACTCTGGCTATTGCTATTTCTGTGAGTAATATGTGGTCCTTCATCTCTGACTCAGGAGTCTTGTGTCTCCCACCTGCTTCCCTGAAACAATTAAAGGCTAACATGTTTGCTTGAAAGTATGGTGAAATATCAGGTCATTCATAATTCTTGACAGCACATACTGTCAGTTAAGAAAAACTGAAACTGAGTTTAGCTTGGCAGAAATGCACAGGAAATTTTTTTTCTGATATCCTTTGATATGCATTTGAAAACTACACTATCGACCCTAAAGGTGAAAAAAGAGGTCAAAATCCCAAGGACTAGAAACAGGGGTTGGGGGGTTGGGGGGAGGGTGTGTACAGTAAAAGCCCTTTATAGCTGCTAATGATAAAAAAAATCAGAAAATTTTTTAGTCTACAAATAAAAAATTTAGAATCAAACTTTGATTTTAGAATTGAGAAAAGAGGGAAGTACTTATGGGGAAAAGTGTGTATTATTGTTGACAGATTTTTAAAAACAGTTTTATCTGAAAGTTTTCATTACCTTAAGAGTATATTGCATAGCCGATAAAATTTTGGACTTGAAAGATTTTAATTCTTTTTCTCAAAGATAATTGATTGCATCTATAAAAAATAATACATATCAGTATTATATTGCTATAACAAGCTTTCAAGTGCTTGAATTCTCAGAGTAAAAATGAGAGAGAGAGACCTGCATGAAAAAATAAACAAAAGAGGATTGGTTTAATCAGAGTCAAGTTCTTATTTGTCTTGTTTGCCTGTTCCCACTGTCATTTTCTCCACCTTATGACACAAAGCATTCCTTTATGAATTATTTTATAATTTTGGAACTGGAATCATCCTTTATTTCCACTCCTTTTCTTACCTACTACATATTTGAGGTGATGAAGGAGCAGTCTATCATTCCTAAGCGATTTAGGTGAATTTTTCAAAACCTACGTGGGCACTATGCCGGAGCTTTTTTTCTTGATCTTACCAAAGTAAACAGTACTTTTAATAGTGGGGAATTAATACAATAATTTCCTGTCTCCCTAGTAACCTTTCCCCGGGTTGTTTGTGGTGATCACTACTTCTCTATAAACCAAGATTCCTCCCAAGTCAAACTGTAAATAATTGAACTGAATTTCATTTATGTTAATATTGTTGAAAAATTCTGGCTATCAATCGCAAGTTGTTTCTTGTGTTTCTTTATTGCTGTGTGAAACGATCCATACTTGCCATGTGGTATTAATACTATTTTGTATTGTCTCTGTTTCAAAGACAAGATTAGATTGTTCATTGGAGTACATTTTGCTTCTATATGTAGTGTCTATAAATGTTTCTTAGTCAATGATTGAAAACCAAACAAAGAAAAATATGTAATACAATTGATTTTGATTATTCACAGTAGTTACCACCTATAAAGTTGCTACCAACACTGAATTAGTGAACATTGAGTCATTGCTTTTAAAGGAAATACTCAGTTAGCTGAGCATCTGGTCACAAAATTTTCGCCAACTGATAAATACATCACCTTATTTTAAGTGAGTGTCTGCTTAAAGATACTTTATTTAATATATATTGTCGAGTGGTTAACATTGAACAGCCGTGTAACTTATGCCTGAATGAAGCTTATCTAAAACATAGATTTTCTTCATAAGACACTTTGCAGTCTTCTTGTGCTTAACAGCACTAGACAACACTTCACTTGGGAACCATTTAAAAGAGTGAAATCAGCCACAAAAAGCACAAAAATGTGACAAAATGACACCAAATACACTGCAAAATGGACATTTGTTTACAGTAGGAGAGTTGAAACGAAGGCACTCCACTGCCTTGTTTGAACTCAGCTAGGAACAGGTGCATTGGGTGACTCAAAATTAAATGAATGTGAAAGTGTCCTGAATATAGATTTGGGAGTGACAAATACATGTTGGGGAGCAGGAAAATTTACAAATATGGAACCTGTAAATGTAAGGATCTACTGTGCACGTGCAGATCGGCCTTCCATTTACACTTCATTCCATAGTGCAGGTTTGAATTTAAACTGCTTCTGAAATGCAAGGGTTAGCACTGAACTGGACGCCCAAGTTTTCGAGCATACATTTATTAAAACCCCAATGTATATTTTAGTGACTTCCTTTCCTCATTATGTTTAGTCCTGTAGATTAGAAGTATGTGTTTTTCCATGGACAGCCTAGTTCTTTTTTGTCTATGGAGTAAATGCTTGTTTAAGGCATATTAATTATTCATTTATCTCTATTTGCGTAAACAGGAAATAATGGACATAGGCTGCGCTGTGAACCAGCTAAATAGGTACCAAAAAAATTAAGAATTATAGCAGACAGGAAATGCTGATTAGACCGGGGATCACTCTTGACAACTTGGTGGAAACAGTAATGTGGCCTGAGGAATGTTGGATTAACCAAATGTCGCGAGAGTAGAGGTGCCGCTACACAGACAGAATTCACCATCTCCTGGCACTGAGAGGCTGTGAATTACTAATAGTTGACTCTATGAAATAAGTTTTTGTGTGTCAAAATTAGGCATTTTAATGTGGCTTACACCAATAATCAGAATAAGAAGTCGCCCCTCTCCCTTTCTCCACCACCCTGGTGTATGTGATTAACTCCATTTCTTGCCATGTCCTCTCATAAGGCTATCAGAATCAAGCAGTTTCTGGTCAAGAAACAAAAACAAGATCATCACATTCTCCAGGGGGATTCAAATGAAAACTGGTGATAAAATCAGCTGGGTCTGTAAGGAGCTGCACATGAGCTGGCACACATTCACGCTAGATCAGGTCACTATCATTGTGCCATAGCAAGCTGAAAATGTCATCAGTCGGACAGTCAGCCACGTGTCATTGGGAAAATGACATCTCTTTGTTTATATACTCTGCACTAAGAAGCTGGTTCAGTAATAAATATGTGAGATCTTTTGTTTGAAACAAAGTAATTACAATAAGGTGTAAGAAGGCACAGCATAGCAGATAATGAATTTATGTGAAGCTGTCGATGCTGCATCTGATTGCCAGGGGTCCACAGAAGTGACTTCAGGGGCAGAGTTACAAATGGAAAAGGAGAAGAGAGAAGAGGATATCTGTCTTTGTATAACTTATAAGTTAGTCATTGGATCATTGAGTCTCTCCTCCATCAGAGCTGAAATTTCTGCTACCCAGACTCTCAGTTGTTACTGGGGAAGACTGTGAACCGATGTCTGAAAGCCAGTTTCTTGGTAAATGTAATATGATGACAATAGTTTCTTGGTAAATGTAATGTAATGACAATATGTATGTGTGGGAGATCTCTCGGAGCCCAGGGGAGCCAGTTCGTGAACTGGAAGATTAATGACACATATCTAAATATCACTGTTTTATTGATATATCTTCATAAATATACACCTATAACCCCAAGCTGGAAATCGTCACCACATTTTAAGTTGAGGCATCGTTTTAAGATCTGGAGAGGATACTATGAAGCATGAGACGTTCTTTCAAGATTTCAGGATTTTAGATTGTGTTTGTAAACAAAATCTGTGTCACAAATAAGACACAAATAAGAATTAACAGAAAACAGAAAAACAAGTTGTTATTATTACTAAATATCATGTATTATCACAGTCTTTGCCAAGGACTATGGGCTCATAACTCAGTCATTGTGGGTCCAGCACTGTCACTCAAAGACAGTCTCTAATGCTGATTCTTCAGTGGGGAGACTTGGATCTGGAATGCCAAGATGTTCTTATCCACTCAATTTCCGACTCAAAATTCCATTTTTTTTAAACCAAAAAATGCGAATTATTGCTGAAATCAGTGGGCAAGAGGAATCTTCAAACCATATTCCAGAATGAAGCACACATGTCCAGAGAGGAAGAGAGAAGTTGCTGTCTGTGGGCAAACTTATTCCCAAGAGGAAAAGAGAGGGCATGACCCACAGGAGCACTTCTGGTTCATTCTTCTGCAGGGAGGAGTCAGATAAGCCCTTCTACACCCCCAGTGCAGAGTGAGTGGGGGAGGGCCAGAGCACCATCTCCCCCACCCCGAGATGCAACAAAAGTAGAAGGTGATGCAAGGGTGCCCCCAAACCTTAACAACACCCACAGTTTCTATGCACTGCAGGTGGTTAAGGTAGAAGGAACGTAATTGAGAAACATGCACAAAACGCTAGTTTGGCCATGGTTGACCAAGAAAGACTTGCATGTTACCACAATAACAAGCACAGAACTGAGCTTTCAGGGATAAAGCTCCACTCCCTCAGCTTCCCTCCCTTGAATGAAACTCAGTGTCTAATTGCTTCAAGGGCCCTGGGTCTGCCGTAAAGTAGCGAAACCTCATGCTAAGATGCTAATTTCCACAGATAAGTCATGGAGGTGGTGGCAAAAGAATTGTAATTGCCGCTTCCAGGATAATTAAGAGCTTAATATTATGAAAGTTAATTATAAAATTATATTAATTAATTTTAATAGCCTAATGATCCTTCTGGAATTGATGTCTGAGAAGAATAGTGTCCCCCAGGAGGCCCTGGGCCGTGCCTGATTAGGGAGACACAGGAGAGTATAATAAGCTGGGACTCTCCAGCTCCAGGCAGGAGACAGTGCTAAGGCCAGAGGAGTAACATTTGTCACCAAATGTGTACTGATAGCAAGAAGAGGGTTCCCAGGACCAAAAGGTAAGCCTTCTTCTTTCTTGATAAGCTTTATCAGGCTTATATTATACAAGCGGTAATTTGTTTTCTAATAATCATGATGATCTTTCCTAAATGAAAAATTTGATGATGCATTTACTATCTAAATTACTGTAATAATGAACTGTCTTCTGGTCCACTTCTAATATAATTTTGAGATCTATGGCATGAAGAATCGATTTTACGCTGAGACACAATACTCCTCTCTGTCATGGGTTTTTCGTGGTGATTCAAAGCATTCTCATGCCAACATTATCAGCAATCTGTCTTCTTCCCCAGAATTTATAAATAATGGGGGGTGGAGAGGAGTTTTCCTTCATATGAGGGAAGGACCTTCACCTTTCAAGTGAAGAGATATCTGCTAGCAAGAATACCAAGAGTTTGAGAAATTATTGTGGAAATAAAAAGGATTTCTTATTTTTTTCCAAAGTCTCAAAAAATAGACAACTAATATTTATAAATAAAAATAAAAGCTAATTAAAAAAAAACAGATCATGCCAAATCTTATAGACAATAGAAAAAAAAGAAATACTTCAAAATCATTCTACTTCATCTGGATACACCT
>CAUYPK010126138.1:0-26315 GCA_963574355.1 Loris lydekkerianus
TTGTTCTTGTTTAGGCTGGTCTCAAACTGATGAGCTCAAGTGATCTGCTTCAACCTCCCAGAGTGTTAGGATTTTAGGCATGAACCACTGCACCCAGGTTTTAAAACACTGTTTCCAAGTATGTATTTTTCAAACACTGAATATCTGTGTCACTTAAGAAAACATTTTTTTGTAAAAATTTTCTGAGAATAAATACATGTGAAACTGGGATTATTTGGTTTTCTTGTCTTAAAAATTTCACAACATACTAAGATTCTTTCAACATATCCTGCCATCTACTGTGAATGCAACTCACCTTAGATTTCTCCCCTGATTTTTATACTGATCTTCAATGTTCTGGTCTTTCCATTTTTTCCCTAAAATGTAGATCCAGAATAATCATTATAAGTTATGAGAAATTTATAGAGAAATTATTAGATTCTAGGTCCACAGTGAGCTGCATGTCTGGTTTATTTACCCAAGTATTCCTTTTCATATGCCAAGCCTTGAAATAGTGATAAGCAAGAAGTACTTGTTTCCTAATGAACTAAGGGAAGATATGACATCATTCTTACCTATGGAGGCCAGGTTCTTGAGTGTTTCCTGCATCACATCTTTGTAGAGTTTCTTCTGTGAAGGATCCAGCAGAGCCCACTCCTCCTGGGTGAAGTTCACAGACACATCCTCAAAGACCAATGAGTCCTAAAATATTCCACATGGGAATGGGTGAGACTGATAGCACTGTATGTTTTCAATTCATAATAAGTTAATGTATGATTCTGTGGTCTCCAAATACTCAACTTGGTTGTTAGAACTTTAACTCTTTGTTAATCACTTCCTTGTAAGTTTAAAAGCATGCTGAACACATGGAGTTAGAGATGTATTTTTATGCTAGTCACTGTAAGTCTTATTGCTTTTTAAGTTCAATTTAACTTAGAAAAATGAGAGAAATCCTATACAGATGAAATTCTCATTTTTTTTTTCTCTTTTTAAAAATTAAATCATAGCTTGTACATAAATGCAATCATGGGAAATTTCTTTCTTTTTTTCTCAACAGTGATAAATAGAATTTATTTTGTACAACTGTTACTGACATACACATGGCCACGGGGGGATTTTTTTTTTTTTTTTTTTTGGGACAGAGTCTCACTAGGTCACCCCTGGTAGAGTACCTTGGCATTACAGCTCACAGAAACCTCAAACCAATCTCTTGGGCTTAAGCAATTCTCTTGCCTCAGCCTTTCAAGAAGCTGAGACTACAGGCATCCACCACAATGCTCGGCTATTTTTTTTGTTGCAGTTGTCATTGTTTAGCAGGCTGGGCTAGGTTTGAACCTGCCAGCCTGGATGTATGTGGTTGGTGCCCTATACATGAGAGGCCAGAAGGCCTATGAAAATCCAACTTGTAACAGGTTTAACTCACCATATTGTCCTGCAGTTACTTAAGTCCATTAGAAGTACTCAGATTCAGCTGGCCAAGTGAAAATATTCTTTTAGAGGAGCATTAATTTCAACGTGTTTTTGTGACATTTATCAAACACTCAGTTTTTCCTTCTACTTTCTGTCCCATTTCAAGGGGGGACTATTACTAGAAAGATAGAGCTTAGGCACAAGGAAGAAGGACTGACAACTTAGATCTCCATAAAATCCATGTAACTCATGAGCCTCAGATCTAAAGGAGATCTAAAAATCTCCAATTTTTAGCACACATAGATGGTAAGATAGATGTCACAAGAGCACTTTCTAATAGATCTACACAGTGTAATCTGGCTTTTGCTGACTCTGAGAAACAGGTTAGGAGTATAAGGGACCTCAATGATGTCCACAATGACTGATTATATCCCCAGGATTATAAAATTAAAGGGTTCAGGAGTGCTTTCCTCTAAGAGAACATACAAGCCCAGCTCAGTGCCTGTGGCTCAAGTGAATAAGGTGCCAGCCACATAGACCTGAGCTGGCCTGCTTGAATCCAGCCTGGCCCACCAAAAAATGACGGCTGCAACCAAAAAATAGGTGGGCGTTGTGGCAGGTGCCTGTAGTCCAGCTACTTGGGAGGCGAAGGCAGGAGAATCACTTGAGCCCAGGAGTTGGAGGTTGCTGCGAGCTGTGATGTCAAAGCACTCTACCCAGGGTGACAGCTTGAGGCTCTGTCTCAAAACCAAACAAACAAACAAACAAACAAACAAACCCCCCCATAAAAGCCCCTTTCTCCAATTCCAGGAGGAAATGATTCCAAAATAGCCATTCCAGAGAAATGTTCTCAGGTTCTCTCATTCCCACACACTATACATCATACATGAAAAAAGGTCCATTTCCTTAGTAATTAGGAAATAAAAATAGATCCCAATTCATACTTTTTAAAAAGATAAAAACTAGTCAATTAGATAATACTAGATGACTATAGAGAACAGTTATACACAAATGGTGGAAGGGTCAAATGACATATTCCCCTGCTTTCTTTTATAAATTAAACCTGACCAAGAGCCAGCAATCTTTATCCAGTTACCAGAGAATTTATTGTGCATTTCCATTTGGAGACTGAAACAAAAATGACAAAGGCAGTATCTTTCATAAAGCAAAAAATAAACATGAAAAGTCCTAAACACATGGCTGGTATAGTGACTCACACCTGTAATCCTAGAACTTTTGGGAGACTGAGGCAGGAGGATTGACTGAGCCCAGGAATTTGAGGTTGCTGTGAGGCACTCAACCCACTCTGTCTCAACAAAAAGAAAAGGAAAGAAGAGAAAGAATAGATGGAATAGATGGTTAACATATGAAGAACCACCAAAGAATCAGGACAGTAGTCATCTACTCCACAGGATAAGACAGAGATAAACCAGGGAAGTCAACATGAGGAGACCCTAAGGATTCTCCTATTTTAAAATTTTGTTTTTGTGGTGGTGCCGGCAGCTCAGTGGGTAGGGTGCTGGCCACATACACCCAGGATGGCAGGGTTCGAATCCAGCCTGGGCCAGCTAAACAACAATGACAACTACAACAAAAAAATACCTGGATGTTGTGACAGGTGCCTGTAGTCCCAGCTACTTTGGAGGCTAATACAAGAGAATCGCTCAAGCCCAAGAGTTTGAGGTTGCTGTGAGCTGTGATGCCATAGCATTCTACCAAGGGTAACACAGTGAGACTCTGCCTCAAAAAAAAAAAAAAAAAAAAATTGTTTTTGTTTATTGTTTTTATTTTTTTTGAGACAGTTTTACTGTCACCCTCAATAGAGTGCTCTAGCGTCACAGCTCACAGCAACCTCAAATTCTTGGGCTCAAAAGATTCTCTTGCCTTAGCCTCCTGAGTAGCTGGGACTACAGGTGCCCGCCATAAACACCTGGCTATTTTTTAGAGATAGAGTCTCCCTCTGGCTCCAGCTGGTCTTGAACCCCTGAGCTCAGGCAATCCACTGGCCTTAGCCTCCTGAGTGCTAGCTAGGATTACAGGCGTAAGCCACTGTGCCCGGCCCTATTTTTAAATTTTGAGGATACTTCCAAGGACATTTTATATTGCTATTAAGATATGTCACAAAAAAAGTTATTGCTCTTTTCTAAATATATTTCAAGATAAATAATTTGTATGTGTTTATTGGTCCTATTATGTAGCAATCTGTGTTTTAATTCCTAGTTTTAGCAGCAAAAATTGGAAAGACACCAGGTGTCTAATTAGAAAATAATCAGTTACATAAAGCCACCACCTTTAAAGGGTGGCATGTACTGATATGAAAATATCAAGGATTTGTCAATAAAACAATTAAGCGAATTGCAGTGCAATACAGACACCATCTTACCTTTTCTATAACTGTTATAATCATTTGCAAAGGCAGGTGGATCCTATTAAAGGACTGTCTCAGACATCAAGACTGATGCTGATGACATCACACACATTCCAATGCAGTATGAAAGGGCTTATTGTTTTCATCACTGAGGTCTCTGGGAAGATCAAGGTAGGATTCTTGGGCAAGTATGAACTGTCTTGAGAGCTCCAAGAAAGGAGCCTGGCCTGGGTTTTTATTGAGGTTATGGGATGACTTGGGGTGAGAATTCATACACAAAAAGTAGGGGCTTATGTGGAGTGAATTGACTCTTGCCCTCCTAAAGGAGGGAGAACCCAGGCTTACTTATCTCTTTGTACCCACGTATAGGGATAAGAGAAAGAAGGAGGCACAAGGTTCTCAGGTTGTCAGCAGCCAAACATCAGGGAGTTTAGGCTGGACATAGTGGCTCACACCTGTAATCCTAGTACTCGGGGAGGCCAAGATGGGTAGATCCCTTGAGTTTAGGAATTCAAGATCAGTTGAGCAACAGTAAGACCCCATCTCTACTAAAAATAGAAAAACTAGCTGGGGATTGTGGTGGGTGCCTATAGTCCCAGCTACTCAGGAGGCTGAGACAAAAGGTTTGTTTGAGTCCAAGAGTTTGAGGTTGCTGTGAGTTGTGATGCCATGGCATTCTACCCAGGAGACAGAATGAGATAATGTCTCAAAAAAAAAAAAAAAAATCAGAGACTTTGGTCTGTAGTCTGTCATTTAAGGAATTTAGAAGCCATCATACTCATCCTCAAAAAAGCAAAAAAACTGAAAATCAACAACTCTCCTTAGATCCATCAGAGAACTGAGGTCACAGGACAAATCACTGTCTCCAATACTGTAGAGACAGGAAAAAAAAAATCATTTTGAAATATGCCCAGAATGTTACCTGTTTTAACCTCAAAAGAATCTACTTTATGGGTGGCACCTGTGGCTCAGTGGGTACGGCTCCAGCCCCATATACTGAGGTTGGCAGGTTCAAACCCAGCCCCGGCCAGTTAAAACAGCAGTGGCAACTACAACAAAAATAGCTGGGCGTTGTGGTGGGTGCCTGTAGTCCCAAACTACTTGGGAGGCTGAGGCAAGAGAATCGCTTAAGCCCCAGAGTTGGAGGTTGCTCTGAGCTGTGATGCCACAGCACTCTACTGAGGGCAACAAAGTGAGACTCTGTCTTAAAAACAAAAAAGTCTACTTCACCAGAACCTATTGCAATGGGCCGGGGTGGGGGGTGGGGGAGGAACCCCCCCAAAGACAGAATAACTATAAACTATAAAATATAAAGTAAAAAACTGTAATGTATAAAAAATATGGTAGCTATTAATCCAGCTATATCAATCATGACTTTAAATGTCAGTAGTCTAAACAATTGAAAGAAAATGTCACAGTGGATAAAAGAATAACATCTAATTATATGTTTTTCATAAAAAATTAAACCTTAAATTTAAGGATGTTTACATTAAATTTTTTTTAAGTGAGGGTGAAATAACTTTTGGAGAAAAAAAAATTGAAAGGATTTCTCACTAGTAGTACACCTGTTTTACAAGAAATGTTAAAAGAAATTCACCAGAAAAAAGGTAAATGATACTTTTGGCATGTTAGAGAAGGAATAAATTAAGGTAGAATAAAATAACTTGTTTTTCTTATTCTTAATCTCTCAGATAATAGTTTGTTTAAAATAACAGCAGCAACAATACAGTTGATAATTATAGGTTATGGATAAATGAAATAAATGACAAAAATGCTCCAAGGGATAAGAAAGGAGGAATTCAAAATACTCTGAGAAATTGCAGAGTGTTACTTGACTTTGGTTAGTGATAAATGTATCCTGCTGACTAAAGGGCTATTACAAAAAAGTAAAAACACTTGTAATTTATATACTAAGAGAAGAGAAAAACAGAATCATGTAAAATGCTCAATATAGAAAAGAAGGACTAGCACTCTGGGTGGCAGAGAAGGGTGGATTGCTTGAGATCAGGAGTTCACAACCTGCCCGAGCAAGAGCGAGACCCCATCCCTACTAAAAAATGAAAAACTAGCTGGGTTTTGTAGAGGGCACCTACATTCCTAGCTACTTGGCTGGGGCAAGAGCATTACTTGAGACCAGGAGTTTGAGGTTGTTGTGAGCTATGATGCCTTAGCACTCTTACTGCAGGTAACAGAAGTGAGACTCTGTCTAAAAAAAGATAGAAAGAAAAAAAAAAAGAAAAATAAAAAGAGAAGGGCAAAAAATTTAAAAAAAGGTAGCTTTTCATCCAACTACACCAATTATGACTTTAAACATTAATAGTGTAACACACAACCATTGAAAGAAAAAGTCTCAGTGGATAAAAGAGTAAGAGCTAATTATATGTCTTACACAAGAAACACACCTTAAATATAAAGACAATAAAGGAGTTGAGAAAGGTACACCATGACCAACACTAATCAAAGGAAAGATGCATATATTAATTTCAGACAAAGTAGAGTTTAAAGCAACAAAAATTCAAAGAAAAGAAAGCTAGCACATAGTGAAGAAGGAGTCAATTCTTCAAGAAGACGGCAATTCACAGTGTGTATATGTTAAGAACATGGACAAAATACGCAAGGCAAAAACTGACAGAACTGCAAGGAGAAATACACGAATCCACTGGCATAGCTAAATACTTCAACATTTGCTATGAGAAATTAAGAGTTCCACTTCTGGTCTTGGCACCACGGTTATGGTGCCAGCCACATACACCGAAGGTGGTGGGTTTGAACCTGGCCTGGGCCAGCTAAAAAACTGCAACAAAAAATAGCAGGGCATTGTGGCAGGCACCTGTAGTCCCAGCTACTTGGGAGGCTGAGGCAAGAGAATCGCTTAAGCCCAGGAGTTGGAGGTTGCTGTGAACTGTGATGCCACAGCACTCCGAGGGCAACAAAGTGAGATTCTGTCTCTAAAAAACAAAACAAACAAAAAAACCCAAAAAAGTTTCAAAAGAAATTAAATTTTATTTTATTTTTATTTATTTATTTAGAGACAGAGTCTCACTTTGTTGCCCTGGGTAGAGTGCTGTGGCATCACAGCTCACAGCAACCTTAAACTCTTGGGCTTAAGCGATTCTCTTCCCTAGGCCTCCCAGGTAGCTGGGACTACAGGTGTCTGCCACAACACCCAGCAATTTTTTGTTGCAGTTGTCATTGTTGTTTATCTGGCCTGGGCTGGGTTTGAACCACCAGCCTCGGTGTATGTAGCTGACACTGTAACCATTTTGCTACAGGTGCCAAGCCTAAATTTTATTTTAAATTAAATGAAAATAGAATTTGTCAAAAACTAAAATGCATCAAAGGCAGTAAGTAGAGGGAAATTTTTAGTATTAAATGCTTATCTGTGCACAAAAATCTGTACATGGACTTAATATCTTTCACAAAAATTAACTCAAAATGGACAAAACTATTAAACTTCTTTCCATAAGATAACATAATAGAAAATCTAGGTGACCTTGGATTGGGTGATGAATTTTTACATAATAACAAATGCAAAATCTATGAAACAACAAAAAAAAGTTACTTGATTAAAATGAAAAACTCCTGCTCTATGCAAGTATAAAAAGAATAAGGATAAAAGGCAAACACAGGGGCCGGTTGTGGTGGCTCACACCTGTAATCTTAGCCCTTGGGAAGCTGATGCGGGTGGATTGCTTGAGCTTAAGAGTTGGAGACTAGCCTGAGCAAACGCGACCGTACCATCTCTCTCTACTAAAAATAGAAAAACTTAGCCAGGTCCCAGCTATTTGGGAGGCTGAGGCAAGAGAATCGGTTGGCTTGGCGCCTGTGACTCAAGCGGCTAAGGCGCCAGTCACATACACCTGAGCTGGTGGGTTCCAGCCTGGGCCTGCCAAACAACAATGATGGCTGCATCCAAAAAATAGCTGGGCATTGTGGAGGGTGCCTGTAATCCCAGTTACTTGGGAGACGGAGGCAGGAGAATCGCTTAAGCCCAGGAGTTGGAGTTTGCTGTGATGCCACAGCATTCTATTCAGGGTGACAGCTTGAGGCTCTGTTTAAAAAAAAAGAAAAGAGAATCGCTTAAGCCCAAGAGCTGGAGGATGCCACAGCACTCTACTCAGGGTGACAGCTTGAGACTCTGTCTCAAAAAAAATAAAAAAAAAAATAGAAAAATTGAGGCAAGAGGATCACTTGAACCTGAGTTGGAGGTTGCTGTGAGCTATGACAACACGGCAGTCTACTCAGGGTAACAGCTTGAGACTCTGTCTCAAAAGAAAAAAAAAAGGCAAATGCAGGTAGGAAATTTTGCAAAAGCATTTATGTGATAAAGGTCTATACTTTTTTATTCACAAAATATCCAAAGAACTCTTAAATCTTAACATTAAAACAACCCAGTTAAAAATGGGGAAAACAGGCTCGCCGCCTGTAGCTCAGCAGCTATGTACACCGGAACTGGCAGGTTTGATCCCTGCCTGGGCGTGCCAAACAACAATGACAACTACAACAAAAAAATAGCTGAGTATTGTGGTGGATGCCTGTAGTCCCAGCTACTTGCGAGGCTGAGGCAGGAGAATTGCTTGAGCCCATGAGTTTGAGGTTGCTGTGAGCTGTAACGCCATGGCACTCTACTGAGGATGACACAGTGAGACTGTCTCAAAAGAAAAAATGGGGAAAACATCAGAACAAATAGCTTACCAAGGAAAGATATACATCTCTGGCGTGGATGTGGAGAGAAGGGAACACTTCTACACTGCTGGTGGGACTGCATGCTAATACGACCTTTTTTGGAAAGAAGTTTGGAGAAGACGCAAGGATCTAAAAGTAGACCTATTATTCCATCCTTCAATTCCTTTACTAGGTCTGTACCCAGATGATCAAAAATCATTTTTTTTTTTTTTTTTTTTTTTTTTAGACAGAGTCTCAAGCTGTCCCCCTGGGTAGAGTGCCATGGCGTCACAGCTCACAGCAACCTTAAACTCTTGGGCCTAAGTGATTCTCTTGCCTCAGCCTCCTAAGTAGCTGGGACTACAGGCACCTGCTATAACGCTAAGTTATTTTTTGGTTGTAGTTGTCATTGTTGTTTGGCAGGCCCGGGCTGGATTAGAACCTGCCACCTCCGGTATATGTGGCTGGTGCCCTAGCTGCTTGAGCTACAGGCTCAGAGCCCCAAAATAATTTTACAACAAAGACATTTGCACCAGAATGTTTACTGCAGTCTGATTCACAATTGCCAAGACATGGAAACAGCCCAACTGCCCATGGACCCATGAATGGATTAACAAATTGTGGTGTATGTACACTATGGAACACTATGCAGCCATAAAAATGGAGACTTCACATCTTTTATGTTTACCTGGCTGGAGCTGGAACATATTCTTCTCAGTATAGTATCTCAAGAATGGAAAAAAAGTATCCAATGTACTCAATACTACTATGAAATCAATCTATAATCACCTGTGCATTCACGTGAATGGTAAAACATAACTATAGTTCAGAAAGTAAAAGGGAAGAGGAGAGAGGGGAGGGGAGGTGGGAGAAGGGAGGGTATTTGGGGAACTTCACTTAATATGCATGATGCAATGGTACATTTCAAAACTATTAAGAAAAGAATATAATTGTGATGGATGTGTTAATCTGTTCAATGTAAGCCTTTCACATTGTATATCAAATCAGTACACTGAACCCCCATAAATGCATCAATGTACACAGCTATGATTTAATAAATAAAAAGAAAGATATGCATATGAAGAGATGCTCAACACCATATGTCATTAGGGAATTCCAAATAAAACCGAATAAGATATCATTTCACACGTATTCACAAATTCAAAACATTGAGAATAGCCAATGAAGCTGCAATGTGGAGCAATAGGATTCTTCATTTATTGCTGGTGAGAATGGAAAATGCTATTAATTTTGCAGAAGACAGGCAGTTTCTTACGAATAAAATATACTCTTACCACAGGATCCTGCAATTACATGCCTTGCTATTTACCCACATTTGAAAACTACTGGTTACAGAAAAAACCTGTAAATGAATACTTACATGAGGTTTATTCACAAATTTAAGAGTTAAGCAAGACATCCTGCCAATAAGTGAATGAATAAACAATTTGTGGGACATCCAGATGATGAAATATTGTTCAATAATTAGAGAAATTCGCATGGAATTTTAAAGCATGAAAAGACACGGAAGAACCTTACAAGTACACTGCTAAGTGAAGAAGCCAACCTGAAAAGGTTACATACTGATGATTCCAAGCATATGATATTCTGGAAAAGACAAAACCATGAGACAGTAAAAAGATCTTTGGACGTCGAGATATTGTGGGTGAGACAAACATATGAATGAATAGGTAGGAACATGAGGGATTTTCTTTTTTAGAGACAGGATCTCTCTGTTGTCTGGGTTGGAGTGTAATGGTGCAATCAATCTTCAATGCTTGGGCTCAGGTGATGCTCCTGTCTTGGCCTCCCCAAAATGCTAAGATTACAGACATGAGCCACCATTATCTAGCCAACACAATGGATTTTTTAAGGCAGTGAAACTACTCTATATGTTGAGTATTGACATAAGCAGTCACATCATCATGTATGTGAAAAACCCAATGACTGTGTAAGCGCCTACCCTAGGTAAACTGTGGACTTTAATGCACTAATATTTGCACATCACTGGTAACAAATGTACTATGGTAATATAAGATATATTATATTACATATTTTAAAAAACTCACAAACTGTGGAGGTAGAGAGATTAATGGGGGAACTCTGTACTTTCTGATCAATTTTTCTGTAAACCTAAAACTGCTCTTAAAAAGGTCAAGTCCATTAAAGAGTAAAAAGACAAGACAGAATTCATCCTTAATTCCTGAGTCACTGATGAGGAAGCATGCCATCTTTCATTTAACTGACTTGAGCTTATTTGAGTAAGTCATTATGGTATTCTGAGGTTGAGAGCAGTAAGATAAACGTTTCAAAGAATGTGTGGTTTCCAGCGTGAGCAAGAGCAAACCCGGTTTCTACTAAAAACAGAAAAAATAGATGGCGCCCACCATAGTGCTCATAGTCCCCACTACCTGGGAGGCTAAGGCAAGAGGATCTCTTGGGCCCCAGAGTTTGGGTTCTGTGAGCTCTGATGACACCAGGACACTCAACCCAGGATGAGAGAGTAAGACCCTGTCTCAAAAAAAAAAAAAAAAAAAAGAAAGAATGCCTTGTTCAAAATCTCAGGACTTGGGCAGTGCCTGTGGCTCAGTGAGTAGGGCACCAGCCCCATATACCAAGGGTGGCGGGTTCAAACCCGGCCCCAGCCAAACTGCAAAAAAAAAAAAAAAAAAAAAAAAAGCTGGCATTGTGGCAGGCACCTGTAGTCCCAGCTACTTGGGAGGCTGAGGCAAGAGAATTGCTTAAGCCCAAGAGCTGGACGTTGCTATGAGCTGATGGTACTCTACCGAGGGTGATAAAGTGAGACTCTGTCTCTAAAAAAATAAAAAAATATATATAAAAAAGCATACTGTGCTATTTAAGAGTCATTATTTTTATTAACTTTCTTCCCTTTTTATTTATTTTTTGTTTTTTGAGACAGTCTTATTCTGTTGCCCTGGATAGAGTACAAAGGCGTGATCATAACTCACTGCAACCTCAAAATGGTGGGCTCAAGTGATCTGATCCAACTACCTCAGCCTCCTGAGTAGCTGGGACTACAGGTGTGTGCCATTACACCTGGCTAATTTTTTCTCTTGTTCAGGCTGATCTCAAATTCCTGACCTCCAGCGATCCTCCTGAGTGGAGGCCTCCGGGAGTGCTAGAGTTATAGCCGAAAGCCACTATGCCTGGCTCATGCCTTAAAAAAAAAAAGATAAATTTAAAATTTAAAAAACAAAAGTAAGGGCAGGTGTGGTGGTGGGCCAAGTTGGACTATGTGCATCCGAAAGACCTCAGAAGAACTATAAAATGGAATGGAAGAAGCAAACTGTGCTGGTTTGAATGGAGTACTTCCAACATTCTAGTACTCTGGGAGGCCAAGGCAGGAGTGCAGCTTAAGCTCAGGAGTTCCGGACCACTCTGAACAAGAGTAAGACCTCATCTTTACTAAAAATAGAAAAATTAAGCCAGGCCCAGTGGCATGTACCTATAGTAGTCTCAGCTACACTGGAAGCTGAGGCAGAAGGATTGGTTGAGTCCAGGAGTTTGAGGTAGCCGTGAGCTTCTATGATGCCACTGCACTCTAGCATGGCAACAGAGTGAGACTCTGTCTCAAAAATAAAAAAATAAAAAGCTCAGAAAGGGCTTCACCCCCTTCCCTTCTTGCTGTAGTCAGTAGGTGTATAGTGCCTTGTAGTGCTCTGCAGCTTCTCTCAGCATAAAGGGCTCCTCCCAAGGTCACTGTGAGCAGGAGGGACAGCAGCTGGGAAGGCTCCTCAGGAGAATTAAGTGGACCTTTAATGACCTCCCTCTGCAGGGTCAAGGGTGGCCTTAGCTTGGAGTCTCTGGCCTCAGGCCTCTGCTTCCCAGTCACAAGGCTCCAGACCACTACTGATAATTTTAAGTGAGAACACACACACAATCTTTAAGAATCTAGCAAAATTACTCAAACTCAGTTGTAAAAGAAACAAGGAAATTGTAAGGCACTTTTGCTAAGTTAACAAGAAAACCCACCAGTATCTATATTGCTTTCACAAACTGAAGATGTCAATTACTTCCATGGCAAGAAATGGTTTGCTATTTTTTCTTTTTGATTTGCTAAAGTATTAACCCTGTCTGAACACTTCTGTCTTGGAATGCCATCTGAAGTCATCAAAACAAAAGACCAGATGGGAGAAACTTACTCCATATACTCAGGGGAAGAACCGAGGGACACAAGAACTTTTAACAAATGAAGTGTACTACTGGAATATTTTATTTTTTCTGAGATTCACCTCTTTCACGCCTCTTTGGAAATATTTTATACTGTCTCTCAAGTTCTACTGATCACATGCATTTTACTTTTATTATTATTATTTTTTGAGACAGTCTCATTATGTTGCCCTCGGTAGAGTGCTATGGCATCACAGCTCACAGCAACCTCAAACTCTTGGGCTTAAGCGATTCTCTTGCCTCAGTCTCCTGAGTAGATGGGACTACAGGCGCTTGGCACAACACCTACTATTTTTTTTGGTTGCATAGGTCATTGTTGTTTAGCAGGCCTGGGCTGGACTGGAACCCGCCAGCCTCAGTGTATGTGGCTGGCACCCTACTCACTGAGCTACAGGAGCCGAGCCACATTTTACTTTTATTGAAAAAAATAAATCTTTCCAAGGTGACAAACCCAAGGAGGGGCAGTGCTGACCTGGAACTGTGCTGACAGAAAAAATCCCCAGGAGAATTTCCCGAGAGGGACCCAAAGGAGTTAAGTCATGTCCAGGAAAGATACTGGGAGGAGAAGCTCGGGGATTTTATACAAAGTAGTTCCAAGTGATTATCCTCTGCTTTCATGTCAAATATCTACAAACAGAAAAATAAATCTTTTAAAAAGAGTCTTTCCGGCCGAGCAGGGTAGCTTACGTTTGTAAATCTAACACTCTGGGAGGCCGAGGGGGGAGGATCCTTAAACTCAGGCGTTTGAGAACAGCTAGACAAGAGCGAGTCTCAAGACTCCGTCTCTACTAAAAATAGAAAAATTAGCGGGCTGGCGGTCGTGGCAAGTGCCTGTAGTCTTAGATATGTGGGACGCTGAGGCAGGAGGAACGCTTCAGGCCAGGGGTTTGAGGTTGCTGTGAGGTATAATAACGCCACAGTACTCTACCCAAAAGGTGACAGTAAGGCTCTGTCTCCAAAAACAAACAAAAACTCAAGAAAAAAAATCTTTACACTGCTCTGCATAAAAATGATTATTACAATTTTGCATGCGTTTGAAATGCATCACAGAAGACAAAGTTGATAATGTTTTGAATTCTAAAGGAGATTTGGCCTATAGAAACCCCAGAGATCCGTAAAACTAGGGAGTAAAGGCAGGCCCCAGGAAGAGCTATGCTGGGTAGCGGGTGGTGGATTAGAAACCCTGCTTCCTTTGAAGTCTCGGGGTGGAGGAACTGGTCACCTTGAGGTGAAGGACGGTACTGGAGACCCTACAGACCGCAGCCCCGCCCACACACGACCACCCCCGGAGTTGGTCATCTGAAGGCCCCGATGACGTTCCAGCCGTCACAATGTGAGGATACGCGGGGCTCTCGGGCCTG
Source organism: Loris lydekkerianus (assembly GCA_963574355.1). Lineage (NCBI taxonomy): Eukaryota > Metazoa > Chordata > Mammalia > Primates > Lorisidae > Loris > Loris lydekkerianus. The sequence goes on from CAUYPK010126138.1 coordinate 13,975, forward strand.
GGCTGAGGCCGAGGTCGCCGCACAGGGACCAGAGAGAACGCCCTGGACGCAGCCTCACGCTGCGGGTAAGATGGACCAAAGGCCGAGGTGCACCAGAGGAAACCCGGATCCGGAGATTTCGGAGCTGGCCGCCGGAAGGCCCGGGTCCCGCCGCAGCCGGCTCCAACCAGTTCCTCCCCGTCTCGGGACATCCAGCTCCGCACACTCACCATTTCTCGGCTCCCGAGGTCTCCCAGCTTCTTCCCCACGGCTCCCTCAGCTAGTGCAGGGAAGTGAGCTGCCGAAGTAGCGGAAAAGCAAGCCGAGACTCCCGGGGGAGGAGCAGACGCGGTAGATCTCTGCTGGAGCGAATAGTGACGTAACAGGCCTCTAGCCCCGGGACGGCGGTGCTCCTGATTGGACAATTAGCACAACCCCGCCCACCTTTGTCTGAATTGACAGCCAGGGGCAGGGTGACTTAGCTGAGCAGATACGCTGTTTCCTCGCGTGGGCGAGACTTGTTGCCTCTGTGGACGTTTGAGTTTGAACAGAACTTGTTCGGGATCTAGGGTCAGACGCCGAAGCCTTTCGAAAGGCGGGGACACGGGCGTGCACAGGCAATTATAGTCTCTTTGCAGATGGAGAGTCCAGAGCAAGAGGTACCTAGTCAAGACCACACGGGAACTGGAGCGTCTGATGTTACCGAGAGCGTCACACTTGCTCTGGAGGCTGCATCAGAATGAAAACAAGTGGTTCAAGAAGAAGGAAAGAGAAATGTATTACTTTGCTGGCAAAGGAGAAAATATGGGTGACTAGTCCCAAAGTATTAAGTTTCCTGTGAATACACAGACAGAAACAGGCCCGCGCGGTGGCTCACGGGTGTAATCTTCGCACTCAGGGAGGCCAACGCGGGTGGATTGCTTGAGCTTGGGAGAGCAGCCTTTCAAGAGTGAGACCATCTCTTCTAAGAATAGAAAAAAACAGGCTCGGCTCCTGTAGCTCAGTGGCTAGGGTGCCAGCCACTTACACCCGAGCTGGTGGGTTCGAATCCAGCCCAGGCCTGCCAAAAACAATGACAACTACAACCAAAAAATAGCCGGGCGTCGTGGCAGGCACTTATAGTTCCAGCTACTTGGGAGGCTGAGGCAAGAGAATCGCTTAAGCCCAAGAGTTTGAGGTTGCTGTGAGCTGTGACGCCATGGCACTCTACCCAGGGTGACAGATTGAGACTCTGTCTCAAAACAAACAAACAAACAAAACAAGAACAAAACCCAAACCAAACAACAACAAAAATCATAAGCAGAAACAGAGCTTTTAAAAGGGAAGGCCTCTTGTCTTTCAACTACAGTTAATGATTCTAATTTCCCATTTCTGTGTAGGCCTCCATCTCCAACTTGACGGTTCAGGTGAACCATTTCCTGTAGCACACAAAATAAAAGACATTTCCTTCCCCCTTCTGCCCACTACCTGAGTCAGGGATTCAGTCTCAGTTTCCAATGAGTGGGGGAAATTTTAAAGAGAAAAAACATTTTTGCCGTTTTTTCCAGGTCATTCCTCTGTTATAATGTCCTCCAGAGATCAGGGGCTTGGCATAATGTTGAGAGGCCTCTCAAGGAATTGGGACATTTAAAAGTGACCTCGTGATTTGTAATACAGAATGTAGCTCCATTTTGATCTTTGACCATGATAGCTCTGAGACTTCCACCTATCACTTCACTACCCTCACGTATCTGGCACTAAGTTTAGGGCAGAAGTAACTTTAGCCTCATGTTGTATTTATCTAGGAGAATGGTCTGATATTTTCCCATCATCCCTAAGGTCATTCAGTAGTCTCCCTATTGTTCCAGCAAAGAAAGGACATAGTGAGGGACAAATATTGTGGTGGGATGCCCCAGGTACATTCCTCAGCTTCTTGAAGCACGCAACAAGTGGCTGCCCCATCCCAAAGTCAGGGATCTTCCTTTGGTAGAGTGATCTAACAAGAAATTGACAGCTACTCATGGCATAGACCCCAAGATTTGGGTCAGTACTCTGGGACTTATGTCCTGTCTTTTGTGTACATACACTTTTTTTTTTTTTGAGACACAGTCTCACTCTTTTGCTCAGACTAGATCTGCTCAGACTAGAGAGCTGTGGCATCAGCCTAGCTCACAGCAACCTCAGACTCCTGAGATCAAACGATCCTCTTGCCTCAGCCTCCTGAGTGGCTGGGACTACAGGCACTGGCCGCAATGCTTGGCTAATTTTTCTATTTATTTTTTTTGAGACAGAGTCTCACTTTGTCACCCTTGGTAGAGTACCATGGCGTCATAGCTCATAGTAACCTCAAACTCTTGGGCTCAAGTGATTCTCTTGCCTCAACCTCCCAAGTAGCTGGGACTACATGCGTCTGCCACAATGCCCAGCTATTTTGTAGAGATGAGGTCTCACTCTGGCTCAGGCTGGTCTCGAACCTGTGAGCTCAGGCAATCCACCTACCCCGGCCCCCCATGTGCTAGGATTATAAGTGTGAGGCACCTCACCTGCTCATTTTTCTATTTTTAGTAGCAATGGAATCTCACTCTTGCTCAGGCTGGTCTCAAACTCACGAGCTTAAGTTATCCTCATGCCTTGGCTTCCCAGAGTGCTAGGATTACAGGTGTGAGCCAGTATCCCCAGCCTGGTCAATCAATTTTTAGAACAGTGCCAAGAATGGGGGAAGAATATTTTCACAGATTGATCTTGTTGGGGGGCCTAACACAGTGACACACAAACCCTTTCCTTCTTCTTCCTCCTTTCCTCCTAAGACAAAGACACAAAGGATTTGGCTAGCCTACCCCCTTAGAAGTTCTCACCAAAGGACCCTAACCTGACCAGCAAGTTGTGGAATTCACCTACCCCCTACTGCCCCATGTAAAGTGTTCTCTAACTGTGTTGGGGTTCAAACGCCATCTTTGCACTGTCCAGGTAGGTTACCTGTTCCTTTCAATAAACCTGGCCTGAACATCTCCTCTACAGCAGCCTCATCTCAGGGGACCATCATTTACACTTTTCAGATTCTGTGACAACTGGATAGCGACATGAAAAATAATATTTAATTGCCACCCCACAATTTAAAGTAGCTCAAAAACTAAAGGTAGTCTATAAATTATATCACTCTTATAAAAGATCAAATGGGAAAATATTCATGCCTTTGATTTTGGCAAAGAATTCTTGGCAGGGGGCAGTAGTTTATACCTGCAATGTTAGCACTTTGGGAGGCTGACACAGGAGGATCACTTGAGGCCAGGAGTTCAAAACAACAGAGACACCTGATTTGTACAAAAAATAAAAAGTTAGCTGGGCATGATGATATGCACTTGTAGTTACTGGGAAGGCTGAGGCAAGAAGACTGCTTGAATCCAGAAGTTTGAGGTTGCAGAGAGCTGAGATGACACCACTGCATTCTAGTGCAGGTGACAGAGTGATATAACATATAACACCAATAGGAAATTTTACATATAACACCAATAGGAAATCTAGCAAAATAAAAACAAATTCTTTGGACTTTATCAGCATTAATAGCATTTGTACTTCAAGGGATACTATCAAGTAAGGGAAAACACAAATTGAGATCCTTATGCACTGTTGGTGGGAATGAAAACTGCTGGAGCCGCTAGGGAAAAGAATATGGTGGCTTCTCAAAACATTAAAAACAGGCTCAGTGCCTGTAGCTCAGCGGCTAGGGCATCTGCCACATACACCAGAGCTGGTGGGTTCAAATCCAGCCCGGGCCTGCCAAACAACAATGACAACTACAACCAAAAAATAGCTCGGCCTTGTGGCAGGTGCCTGTAGTCCCAGCTACTTGGGAAGCTGAGGCAAGAGAATCGCTTAAGTCCAAGAGTTTGAGGTTGCTGTGAGCTGTGACACCACAGCATTCTACCCACGGTGACATAGTAAGACTCTGTCTCAAAAAACAAACAAACAAACAAAACAACAACAACAAAAAAACACATTAAAAACGTATGATGCAGAAAGCCATGTACTTCTGAGTATGCCCAAAATAAAAGCAGTAATGCAAATAGGTATTCGTTCACCCTGGTTCATAAGAACATAATTTCCAATAGCCAAAAGTTGAAGGCAATTTAAGTGTCTATAAAAAGATAAATGGATCAACCAATTGTGGGATATATGTAAATTCTGACATATGCTACTACAAGACGAAGGACGTTATGCTAAGCAAAATCAGCCAGTCAGAAAAGCACAAACACTGTGTGATTCCACGTATCCCACTGTCATCAAATTCCTACAGTCAGAAAGCAGAAGGATGGGTGTCAGAGGCTGATGGGAGTGGCAAATAGGGGATTATAGAGTTTAAATTTGCAAGATGAAAACAGGTCCAGAGATTGCTTTCACAAGATAAATGTACTCAACGTTATTGAGTAGGACACTTAATAATAAACCTGGGTCAAAAAACAAATTCTGCTTACATGCAATTATCTAACCAAAGGAAAGCACCAGCGGAAGGGTCAACGGACTGAACCACCGGTCCTCGGCTGTCACTCAGGGACAAAGGGGCGGGGACTGGCAAACTGTCCAATCAGTACTTCTCTTGAAAAGGTGCGTGGGGTCACGCTCAGCTAGCGCGTGTGGACGTGGCTAGTCCTGTCATCTCGCGCCACTGTGTCTTACCTGCTTTAAGGGACTCTCGGTATCTCTGGCGCATCCTTTGTCACGCTGAGATTGAGAGATCGCTAGGAAGGACTTCAGGACACTGCGGAAGCCAGCGAAATGGTGAGTGTTCAGTCCGGGCGTCCACAGGAGGGGGTGATTGGAACCGGTTGTAACCGGCTGTGACGGGACCTGGGCCTCCCGGCGGTCCGCTACGGAGTCTGTGGACCCGAGTCGCCGCGGGCGCAATTCGGTCCTCTGTCCTTTTGGGCCGCAGGGTAGGACTGGGCCGGCCGAGGCGCTCTCGGGCGTCCTGTCCGCTCCCTGCACAGGGACTACGGCCCCGGCTCCGGAGCCCTCCCTGGGGAGCTCCGCACCCGCAGCCCCTGCGTGTCCCCAGATTGTGCGGTGACGACGGGAGAGTCATCAAGGGAGGGTTGCGACTCGGTGTGTGTGGGTCGTGGCTAAGAGAATTTGTATCAGAACCTTAAGGTGAAATGTCTGGAGTGAAGCCGGGTGGAGGGAGCATTTCTTTGCTGTCAGGGGAGAGGAGGGTGCCCGGAGCTCACACTCTCCTGTACACCCCCTGCCCCCACCAGGCACTGACCCATTCTAAGGTTTACCGCTCTCAAGCTTGCGAATGTACCTGAGCTTCTGAATATGGGTTTTACTGTTTTGTTTTGAGAAGGGTGTCTCGCTCTGTGGCCCAGACTGGGGTACCGTGGCGAGATCATAGCTCACTGCAGCCTTGAGCGCTGGGTCTCAAGTGAACCTCCTGCCTCAGCCTCGTGTGTAGCTGGGACTACGGCGTGTGCTACCGTGCCTGGCTGGGATGTCCTTTTGAATTGTGGACAAGGAAAATTCTTCTCTGAACTTTGTTTTTCTTAGCACTTGGTAATTTTTTTTTATTTACTTTTTTTTTTTTTTTTTGAGACAGTCTCATTATGTCACCCTCTGTATAGTGCCCATAGTGCCGTGGGGTCACAGTAACCTGAAACTTAAGCGATTCTCTTGCTTCAGCCTCCCAAGTAGCTGGGACTACAGGCTCCTGTTACAAAACCAGGCTAGTTTTTGGTTGTAGTTGTCATTGTTTTTTGGCAGGTCCTGGGCTGGGTTCAAACCTGCCAGCTCCGGGTGTATGTGGCTGGCACCGTAGCCACTGAGCTACAGGTGCTGAGCCTATTTATTTACTTCTTTGAGACAGTCATGCTCTTTGGCCTAGGCTGGAGTGCAGTGGTGTCATTAGAACTCATTGCAACATTAAACTTCTGGGCCCAGGTGATCCTTCTGCCTCAGCCTAATGCTACCACACCCAGCTAATTTTTGCATTTTTTGTAGGGATTAGTCTTTGTTATGTTGCTCAGGTTGGTCTTGAACTTCTGACCTCAAGCTATCCTCCCATCTTGGCCTCCCATAGTGCTGGGATTACAGGCATGAGTGCCTGACCTGCATTCAGTAATCTTATTTTCTTTGTGAGTGTGTACAATTTTTAGTTTCATGGGGGAAAATGCGAGTTGATTGTGAGGTAAGACATCAGTAAAACAAGAATATTCTGTAACAAACAGAATTTTTGTTCTTTTTAGAAAGGAGAACCTAAAGATGTAAAATCGAGGTATTTAAGTACAAGTCCCTATTGGTGTCATGCTATGTTGCTCAGACTGATCATCAATTTCTGGGTTCAAACAATCCTCCCACCCTTTTTTTTTTTTTTAGATCGTGTTTTAATATGTCGCCCTCGGTAGAGTGCCGCACAGCAACATCAAACTCTTGGGCTTAAGTGATTTTTTTTTTTTCACAGACAGCGTCTCACTTTATCGTCCTCAGTACGGTGCTGTGGCATCACAGCTCACAGCAACCTCCAGCTCCTCGGTTTAGGTGATTCTCTTGCCTCAGTCTCTGGAGTAGCTGGGACTACAGGCACCCACCAGAATGACCAGCTATTTTTTTGTTGTAGTTTGGCCCGGGTCAGATTCGAACCCACTACCCTCAGTATATGGGGCCGGGGCCCTACCCACTGAGCCACAGGCACCGCCCTGGAAGTGATCTTAGTTAGAAAGAAATTTGTGCCTGTAATTCTAGCACTCTGAGAGGATTGCTCTGGATTGATCTAGCACTTCGGATTGCTTGAGCTTGGGAGTTGGATACCAGCCTGAACAAGAATGAGATCCTATCTCTACTAAAAATAGAAAAAATTACCCAGGCATTGTGGCAGGTGCCGGTAATCCCAGCTACTTGGGAAGCTGAGGCAAGACGATAGCTTGAGCCCAAGAGTTTGAGGTTCCTGTGAGCTGACAATGCTGTGGCACTCAACCCCAGGGTGACAGAGTGAGACTCTGTCTCAAAAAAAGTTTTTCTGAAAATGTTCACATTTTATGGTTTGCACTTAAAATCATCTTTAGTGTTGAACAAATCAAAATCTTAGAATGGTTTCCAATGTAGAAAAGTTAAATTTAAAAAAGACTTAATTAAAAATAGAAGTAAAATGTTGCTTATATAAATTTCTCTGTGTATTTAAAATATGTAATGCACACTAAAGTTAAAAATTTGTTTTTACGCTAGGAAAGTCTAACTTGAGAAGACTCATTTCCAGCCTGTCCTGGTCCATTCCAGTGTTCTTGCTTAAGCCATCCCCAAATAACTGTTTTAATTTTATTTGCATCCTTACAGTTTTATTTTATTTTATTTTATTTTATTTTTGAGACAGAGCCTCAAGCTATTGTCCTGGGTAGAGTATCATGGCGTCACAGCTTACAGCAACCTCCAACTCTTGGGCTTAAGCAATTCTCTTGCCTCAGCCTCCCGAGTAGCTGGGACTACAGGTGCCCACCACAGCGCCTGGCTATGTTTTGGTTGTAGTTGTCATTGTTTGGCAGGCCCCGGGCCGGATTCAAATCCGTCAGCTCAGGTGTATGTGGCTGGCGCCTTAGCCACTTGAGCTACAGGCGCTGAACCCAGTGTTGTTTTTTTTTTTTTTTTGAGACAGAGTCTCTGTGCCCTGGTAGAGTACTGTGGTGTTGTAACTCCCAGAAACCTCAAACTCCTGGGCTCAAGTGATCCCCTTGCCTCAGGCTCCCAAATTATCCTTATAGTTCTGTATATAAGAACAAGCAATTGTGAATGCATACTGTTTGTGGCCATGTTTGGTCTCGAAATGAGTAGTCACACTCCACTTGTTTTGATGTCTGACTCATGACATCTTAAGCCTCATCTTTCCTTCCCCCTGTTCCCCCAACCTGGGCAATCAGTTGACAAAGCCTGGGGGTGAGCTCCCTCTGTAAAGTATGCAGATTTAAACCTCCCCACCCCCAACTCTATTGTCCTGGCCCCACCCACTAACACCAATAAACCCCAGGCCTGTCTCCTTCTCTTGCTGCCTTAACCCATTTCACTGCCTGCTTTAGAGGCCAGATTTGTTCTCCCTGAGTTCTCAATTGTGTAAGTTTGAGTCTTGGTATGCCTTTCCCAACAATTTTTAGCTGATGTTTTCCATCACTTTTGTATTACTACTGCTTTAGTTTTATTTTGTCTTATTTTATTATTATTTTTATAGAGTCTCACTCAGTTGCCCAGCAATTGAGTGTAGTGGCATTACAGCTCACAGGAACCTCAAACTCTTGGGTTGGAGTGATCCTCTTGTCTCAGCCTCCCAAGTAGCTGTGACTACAGGCATGCATCACCATGTCCAGCTAATCTGTCTTTCTTTCTCTCTTTCTCTCCTTCCTTCCTTCCTTCCTTCCTTCCTTCCTTCCTTCCTTCCTTCCTTCCTTCCTTCCTTCTTTCCTTCTTTGAGACAAAGTCTCACTATGTCACCCTCGGTAGAGTGCTGTGGCATCATGGCTCACAGCAACCTCAAACTCTTGGGCTTAAACAATTCTCTTGCCTCAGTCTCCCTAGTAGCTGGGACTATAGGCACCCACTACAACACCCAGCTATTTTTTTGTTGCAGTTGTTATTGTTGTTTAACTGGCCCGGGTTGGGTTCAAACCCACTAGCCTTAGTATATATGGCCAGTGCCCTACCCACTAAGCTCTGGGCTCTGCCCCCAGCTAATTTTTCTATTTTTAGTAAAGACAGATCTCTGGCAGTGCCTGTGGCTCAGTGAGTAGGGCACCAGCCCTGTATACTGAGGGTGGTGGGTTCAAACCTGGCCCTGGCCAAACTGCAACAAAAAATAGCCGGGTGTTGTGGTGGGCATCTGTAGTCACACCTGCTCTGGAGACTGAAGCAAGAGAATCGCCTAAGCCCAAGAGCTGGAGGTTGCTATGAGCTGTGACACCACGACACTCTACCGAGGGCGATAAACTGAGACTCTGCCTCTGTATTAAAAAAAAAAAAAAAGACAGGATCTCGCTTTCCTCAGGCTTGTCTGGAACTCATGACTTTAGACAATCCACCTTCCTCAGCCTCTCAGAATGCTATGATTACAGGTGTGAGCCACCGCACCTGGCCTTTTCCATCACTTTCGAATGGATGTGACTAACCCTTGTCATGCTGAGGGAACATCAGCAGTTATGGTGTCCTACACAATCCTTGCAGGCAAGATCTTAATTTCAATTATTGTCTTTGTTCAGGGTGACACTTTAGTAAAATTCCTAGAAATTATTTGGTAACCAGAGGGCTCCTTCCTGCCTGACACCATGAAGAAATAGCTATTGTTCCTTTCAGCACCCACAGTATCATTTAGGCTTTTTTTGATGTTCTGGAGGCAACATAATCAATCCTCCTTTGCAAATTTTACTTACGTGCAATTATGCTGTGACTTGCAAACTTGCCTTCCTTGAATGAACAACCCTATCACAAAGGCTGTAGACCAGTGGTTCTCAACCTTCCTAATGCCTCCTAATGCCGCGACTCTTTAATGCAGTTCCTCATGTTGTGGTGACCCCCAACCATAAAGTTATTTTCGTTGCTACTTTATAACTGTAATTTTGCTGCTTTTATGAATCATAATGTAAATATCTGATATGCAGGATGTATTTTCATTATTGCAAAGGGGTCGTGACCCACAAGTCGAGAACCGCTTCTGTAGACTGTTCAAATGGCCATATAACAGGTACTCCTGTTAGTGTCCTCAGAGACTGATTCCTGTAGGTGCTTTATCAGCCTCGTGTCATGCCTCCTAGAGTTACCAATGATGGCCATAAATTCCCATAGGCTTGTGATCGCAAGAAATAGACCTCAGCTCCACACTATATGCCATTAGAGCTGCACTTACCACCATGTACTAGGTTCTCCTAAAAGTAGGGGCTCTCCCAGGCTGACAGCATGTGACTCTGCTCAACTGCCCATTGTTCCTTGAGTTTTAGAAATAGCACTCTAGGCTCCGAGCCTGTGGCTCGAGCGGCTAAGGCGCCAGCCACGTGCACCCGAGCTGGTGGGTTTGAATCCAGCCTGGTCCCGCCAAACAACAATGATGGCTGCAACCAAAAAATAGCCGGGCATGTGGCGGCTATTGTCCCAGCTACTTGGGAGGCTAAGGCAAGAGAATCGCTTAAGCCCCAGAGTTGCAGGTTGCTGTGAGCTGTGATGCCATGGCATTCTACCCAGGCTGACAACTTGAGGCTCTGTCTCAAAAAAAAAAAAAAAAAAGAAAGAAAAGAAAAGAAACAGCACTCTATAAGACATTTCCTTTCAACACTATGGAGCCAAATATTGACCTTCAGCATATCATCCCTGCAATAGGGTGTGACGTCCTTTCTCTCAATCCCTTGTTAAACACCATGGTGCTGGAGATCACTCCCTTTCCTAGACCCCTTGCTACTGAGGTAGTGGGAGGTTTGTAGGCTTCATGGAGAGCACTGTAATATTTGTAGATAAGAGTGCTCTCTTTGGAGAGCTGCTGCTTTTTATCCCTTAGTTGAGATCAACTTGATAGGAGACAGGTCTAAGAGTCAGCTCAACTGACCAAACATCAGGCAATCATTTTAGGACTGGCCAATAATTATCCCCATCTGCACATATTCTTGGGTGATTGTCTAAGAGTTTCCCGTTTGTGGTAATAGAACTCTGGGAATCTCTTTTGCCTCACAGGTAGTCAAAATATAAGTCAAGGTAATACCTGTGTCTACATAGAGTTGAGCCCACAATTTAAGACTTTACCAGGACATTCCTCATCCATGTTGGAGTTTCAGACCATACAGATATTAACCAAGGCCCTCATTTCACTACTAAAAATAGATAATAATGGGCTTTTGAACAAGGCATCCTGTGGAATTTTCAGCTCCTATCAGTCTCTGACTCAGAAATCATCATAATGGCTTACTAAAATAAGTTCACATCTGTTGGACGAAAGGTTACACATGTCAGTCATCAGCCAGTCATTGGGTGAATTGTCATGAGACTGCATTCATATTTTTCTTTTCTTTTCTTTTTTTTTTTTTTTTTTAAATTTGAGACAGAGTCTCACTATGTTGGCTTTGGTAGAGTGCCGTGGCGTCACAGCTCACAGCAAACTCAAGCTCTTGGGCTTAAGTGATTTTTTTGCTTTAGTCTCCCAAGTAGCTGGGACTACAGGCACCTGCCACAACGCCCAGCTATTTTTTTTTTTGTTGTAGTTGTCATTGTTGTTTGGCAGGCCTGGGCCCGGTTTGAACTGACCAGCCCTGGTATATGTGGCTAGCGCCCGAGACACTGAGCTAGGCACCAAGCCATTTTTCTCTCTCTCTTTTTTAACAATAGTATTTTTGTAGAGCTGCTTTAGATTTAGAGAAAAAAAATGATCAGAAGGTCGGACCTGGTGGTTCAGGCCTATACTCCTAATACTTGGGGAGGCCAAGGTAGGAGGATTGCTTTGAGGTAAGGAGTTTGAGATAAGCCTGAGCAAGAGCAAGACCCTGTCTCTACAAAATATAAATATATAAAAACAAATAAATAAAAATTAATAGAAAAGTCCAGAATGTTCCCACATAACCCCTATACATAGTTTGACCATCATATCATCCCTGCAATAGGGTGTGACATCCTTTCTCTCAATCTCTTGTCCTTTTTATACCTTATATTACTGTGATACATCTTTTTTAATTAATGTACCAATTGGTGCATTAAAGTCTACAGTTTACATTAGGGCTGACTTTATATTATACAATATATATGGGTTTTGGCAGATGTATAGTGTCTAGTGTCCATCATTTCTGTATCATACAGAATACTTTCACTGCCCCCCAAACCCTTGTGCTCTACTTATTCATTTATCCCCCTAGTCCCTGAATCTTTGACAACCAAAGGTCTTTTTCTTTTTTGTTTTTGGTGTTTTTTTTTGGGTCTCACTTTGTCAACTTTGGTAGAGTGCCATGGTGTCATAGCTCACAGAACCTCAAACTCTTGGGCTCAAGAGATTCTCTTGCCTCAGCCTCCCAAGTAGCTGAGACTACAGGTGCCTGCCACATCACTCGGCTATTTTTTTGTTGCAGTTTGGCCAGGGCCAAGTTTGAACCCACCACCCTTGGTATATGGGGTTAGGGCACTCACTGAGCCACAGGTACCGCCCTGCCCAGCATTTTTTTAGAGACGGGGTCTTGCTCTTTCATAGGCTGTTTTCCAACTCTTGAGCTCAAGCCATCCACCCACCTTGACCTCCCAGACAGGGGTGGCGAACACGCGGCTAGAGCCGCATGCGGCTCCCGGCCAAAATGAATTTCGGCTCTTTGCCTCTTATCATTATTTTGTATACTGTGGCTCTTTGCCAAGTTTGGATTTTGTTATGCTGTTTCTGAGGAGGGACCTCTGAGGAG
>CAUYPK010126139.1:0-16061 GCA_963574355.1 Loris lydekkerianus
GGGCCCCCCCCCCCCCCCCCCCCCCCCCCCCCCCCCCGCCGCAGCACCAGGGGAGCAGAGGGCCACTCACCCCACCGCAGATGCGCTTGGAGCCAGTGGGTCAGCATCACCCCCTCTCTTCTGCAGGACACCTGCTTCAAAACCAGACTTCATGGGCGCTTCTCCAACTCTACTCAGGCAAACCAGACAGCGAGGAAAGGGACGGGTGACAACGCCCACAACCACGACCACGCCCACAACCACTCCGTGACCACGCCCATGCCCTGCACCTGCCCCCAGCAGTCCTTGGTCACACCCAGAGTAGGGCGACTCCCGCTTGGGAGCCCCAGACCCAGCAATCCCCCACACGCTTCACTGAGAAGCACCAACTTCAGCCACATCCACAACAAACCCAGGGACAAGGCAGCCCTTGGGGTTGATGAGGGAGCAAACAGGACACCCTGCAGACTTCAGGTCTGAAAAAATATAGACTGGTCAGGTTGGTGGTGACATAATAATCCCCTCACCACTCAGATCTTGGTCCCTGAAGCAGAAACAAAGCTCTTTTTTGTCAGTCTGTTGATGGGACTGCTGATCTTATTTGACAAATATCTTCCCATAGCTTTACATGGGCAAGCTAAATTCTCATTCTCATTACAGGGAAGAAACCCCACCAGAGACGTAAGGGGACTTAGCCCACAGCTGCTGAGTGGCACAACTACAGACAGTGGCCTAAGCTTAAGCCTCTAACTAGCACCATGTCTTCACCTCGACTTGTATAAGAAAACATACGACTCTTTAGACATTTTTGTCTAATGTTTTGTAGGGCTGTAGGAGACACCATCTGAAAGATCCTGGGTTTGGGGGACCCTCAAGACACCTGCATGATGCCAGCAAAAGAAAGTGTCACATCGGTCTGCAAGGTCATGGTGCACCCCAGGGGGAGTCAGGGAACTCCCCTGGCCGTGTCCAACAAGAAAAAGGTCACATCAGCCTGCAAGCTCGTGGTGCACCCCAGGGGGAGTCAGGGAACTCCCCTGGCCGTGTCCAGTGTGGGCTCAGGGAGTCTGCTACTTTGTCCACAGTACACAGAGTGAGGCCAGCAGGGGCCATGGAAGGCTCAGAGGTGATAGGGGATCAGCCTAGAGGCAGAATCAGCAGTCAAAATCCAAGGATGTTTTTGCCTCTAATACACATTTCCAGGTTCCCACATGGCCTTGCTCTGGCCTCAGCACAGTTTAGAACATTCCACCTGGAGCCCTGGCAAGGAAGCTTGCGGAAGGGAAGCCAAGTGACCCCTGCATCCCCACCCTTCCAGGGACTCCATCACACCTCTATCTAAGAAACCCCAATTTGCTGTCACTCTTGATGGCTGTGGAGTTCCCAAGAGGAAAACCAACTGTCAGAGGTGACCTAGAGACTTATTCAAGTTGTCTCCTTTCTACGGAGAGTTCAGAAGTCCCTGTGAGCTCTCACTCCCATCCACCTGTTTAACCTGCACCTAGGGTGAGCACTGGGCCCTAGAGAAGCTTCTCTGCTGAGAACAAGCAAGTCACACTCTTGAGGTCCATTTTGCTAAAATCCTCACCTAATATCTTTGCAGATAAAAACTCTTCGGGGTTTCACAGAAACTAAGAATTTGTAAACACCTCTTGGGTCTTTCCCAACTGCCCCTGAGCCTGAAGTTCAGAAATCTTTCCTCCTGCTGCTGAGCAGGACAGTCCCCAACACGGACAGCACAGTCCCTGGAAACACCCCCTTTCCACGCAGACATGAGCAGGGACTCGTCAGGACATCAGGCAAAGCCCCTGAGAGGCACCCTTCACACAGGGCCCAGCCCACCAGGCTGACATGGTCCAATTTCCAGGACTGGATTTTCAGGAAGGGAGTCGACCTGAAGAACACTGGACTTACTTACAAGGATTCAACTAAAGGTTGTTCATCTCTCTGTCTATGAGGGGAAAAGGGGATGTCCAAAGGGAAAATAAAGAAAGACAAAGGAAACCCAGCAAAGGAACGAATTAAAAATGAAAATTTCACTGGGGGAAGCTGTGGTGGAAGAATCACCCAAGCCTAGAAGTTTTCGACCAGCCTGGGCAACATAGAAAGACTCTGTCTCGACCAATTGTTTTTTAAAATTAGCTGGGCATGGTGGTGTGCACCTGCAGTCCCAAACTCCAGAGGCTGAGGCAGGAGGCTCCCTTAAACCCAGGAGTTAGAGGCTATAGTGAGCTATGATCAGGCCACTGCACTCCAGCCTCAGTGACAGAGCAAGACCCTGTCTCTAAAAACCAAAAAAGAAAGGAAAGGAAAAAAGAACACACCTATGTTGGGCACTCACAGAAGGCAAGTTATTTACTGACACTCTCCCCCTAGAAACTTCAAACACAAGTGCTCTTCCCTGCTCAGCTATGATGCTTTCATGTGATGTGACAGAGCAAGAAAAATTTTCTGCTCAATAAAATGCCTGTCAGATGTCAAGGTTGGGGGCGCCCTCTGAGAGCAGCACTTCCTCGGGACAGGCTTGTAAACTCGCGTTCAAATAGCAGCTTTGGGAGATAAGCAAAGGCAGCAGCGAGGGGGCCAGGCAGCCAGGGACAGAACTTGGAAAGGAAAACCTCCATCCACCTCTGCTCACCCACTCAGCTTCCAGACATCAGGGGAAGTGCAGGAACTAAAGCCTCCACTCAAATTAGTGTGTGTCCCCAACGTTAAAATTATTTTTAAATACTTTCTCATCAATGGAAAACTTTCAACCCAAAGTACAATTGGTAAGACTAGGAGAAGGGACCCCGGGATTAGGGATGAGCATTTGGAGTTCCCTAGTTCCGACTCAGCAACGAAGAGGTCAGTGTCTGTTTTCACAAGATCCCAAACTCCAAATGCCGCATTTATGTTTGAAACTGACCCTCTCCGGCTGCAGGCCACAGCAGCTGTGTGCTCTGATGCTCCCGCCTCCTGTGTGAGCCTCTTCCCAAGGAAAGAGCCCACGACATCCTTTTTTTGATTCAATCTGCTTCACCCTCTTGTCTGGTATTTTCAAGTGTTTTAATCATGACTCTGGCAGATTGATCCATGACAGGTATGAGCAACAACTTTCGCATGCTCAGAGTGCCGGATTTTTTATCTGAGATAATATTTCTCTCTTAAAAAGACTCTGCACAGCTACGTATTAATTAAAATCTAAATACTAAATATTGATTGATGCGTTATCAGCCTGTAGCAGTTGGGCCCTGCCACATTGATTTTTTGCTGTGATTTATTATCATATTTAAGAAAAATCATTTTGTGTGATTATACGAGGAAATAGGCTTCAGTGAGGGTGTAATTCTTTTGTATCACTTTTGTTGTGCAGAGGACGTGGCGGTGATCACTGATAGCCTTCCCCGCTGCCCTCTGCGGCTCGGCCGCTAATGCGTTAAGCCTGCCCGGTCTTGTCATTAGGAATAATGGGCACTAGGATTACCTCCTTAATCACAGCCGAGATTAACAGATGGATGGGCCTAAACTCTTAAAATTATCTAGTTATTAACAAGTATTTCTTTTTATCACATTAATAACATTGTTGTGGAGGATTTTTTTTCTTTGACTACAATGGAAGCAAAACCCCAGAACAATGTCCAGCCTGGCCCAACGTGTGACCATTAGTCAATTAACCTTTTAGTGGGAGAAAGTCACGGCGTTCCTAGCCAAAACCAAGCCGTGAGAATAAACAGAGAAATGCAGTCTCTATAAAGCTGAGGAGCAGTGTTTATGAGGGAACACACCTGAGTTCACGTGAGTAATTTATATAGGAGCCACATGCGCATTCACACTTAGGGAACCACAAAATGAGGGAAGGAACGATTTCCCTGATTTAAGTCGTTCTACAAAGTGGTAAGAGATGCAAACTTGACTGTGAAAATATTTGCTCTTGTAAATTCTACAGTAGAGGACAAACAGGAGTACAGTCACTGCAGAGCCGTTTGAATTCCTGAGTCTAAGCACCCTCACATTTTATCTTCCTCCCTTATTTTTTTTTTGTATATTCATCTGGAGAGAATAAATCCTCTTTTGTGTCCTACTGAATGCTAAAACCATCGTTGGTTTTCTCACCATTTCTTTATCACATAGGAATTGAGACATAAATATATCATCTTCAGCTTTGTGGTTTTCTTCTGGTGCAATGATTCTTTAAGAAACTGCACAGAATCTCATCAATGAAATCTTCCCTAATACTCGGCCAGGCATTTGCTCACTCAACCCTCCCCGGGAGCACCCAGGGAGTCTGTGTTTAAACCTGAATCACTCCAGCCTCGTCACTACTCCTGCTTCTATGACAAAGGCCGCGCTGTGCTTGGCTCATTTGGTCAAAAGAATTAAAACAGCTGGCTTGGCCAAACTGTCTAAAACAGTGGTCCTCAACCTTCCTAATGCTGCGATGTATTTTCATTGTTACAAAGGGGTCGAGACCCACGGGTTGAGAACCGCTGGTCTAAGAGAACCGTGACAATGAACACCGAGGAACTGAGAAAAAACTGAGTGAGGTTAAGGATGATTTTTTAAAGAAAGGAAATCAGACTTTGCCGTTATCATGAACTCAAAATATAATAAATATAAAATATCTATACTTTTCCTCTAATTTTCTAATTTATCAACTATACTTTTAAAAATAGAATCAAACACAACCTTGGGAAAAGACCTTGGGAAACCTTGGGGAAAATACGTAAGTGTACTAATCTGTACGCAGCTTGTTCCCTGTTGGTGCTGAGCAGTTCTCAGAGGCTTGATAGGCAGGAGCTCAGGGAGGGCGGGAGGGAGCTGGGTTGCTCATCGTGAGGTCCCCCCACCAGGGGCCTCCTGCATTCCCTGAACTCACAGTGGCCATGGTCACCATAAGTCTTCCCGGACACTCCTATAGAGGACACAGGGTGAACTAAGGCCACACACCTCAATGCTCAGAGCCTAGTGAAACGTCCTGGGGGAGGCAGAGGGACAGGTTATGAGGAGGCAGCTAGCAAAGAATGGAGCAAGGGTGACAGGTCAGGGCAGCTGGAATGACACCGGGAGCGCTTGGCTGTCACAAGGAGCCATGTATTTTATGAGTGTCCAAAAAACAAATTCTGAATCAGGTCTCCTATATCAGAACAAAACCCCGGAGCTAAATTTGGGGAGATTATTTTATAGGAAAAACACTAAACACTCCCACCTATAAAAACCCTCTTTCTGCCCCTGGCTGTATGAGGCTGAATTATGAAACAGAAAACGATAATAAGCAGCCTTGCCGTCATCCCTGGAATCCACACCCTCGCCGAGTGGAAAGGGGAAGACAAGACACCACCATGTCATCTTTAACAGTCTTTCAGTCACTCTATTGCCTTTTGTGTTTTACTGAATCAAAAATGAAAAACAAAACAAAACAAAAACAAACAAACCAGTTTCATCTCATTGCCGCGGAACCCCCAGTGAGGCAGCACCTTCCAGCCGACACCCACTGGCCCGTCTCTAAGGCAAGGGTGCAGCTCTGTTTGCCTTATTGTATTTAGGAAGACCCCACCATGAATTTTCTAAAAGTGTGTCTTCATGGAAAACAAGGACTGGTTCTGCCCTCAGTTTCTCACTTGCACAGGATGGGGATGACAACACCCAGATGAGGGTGTTGACCTATTTTATGGGTCCAGAGATCAATTTTAATGAACAAACCTCCAGTTTAAGCTGCCCGTCTCAGTGTCCCACTGAGGAGCCGGAAGACTAGCAGGTCAGGAGAGCCGGGCGGAGCACCCCAGGGGTCTGTGCTGCGCCCCAGTGTGACATCCCAGAGGACACCCAGTCTTGCTCCTTCCCCAAGGTCAGGTCTCTGCGGCACCCCCGCTCCTCCTGGAGAGGCGGCTCAGCAGCAGTCCTGGGGGAAGCAGTACAGGTGCAGGATGGAGAAGGTCACACAGAATTTCCACTTTGTTTCAGAGTGATGGCCTTGCTGCAGACATCACAGGATCATTGAGCTCTGTAGGCAAACTTCAGCCAGCACACGTCAAACCCACCCTTTAACCAACTCCTTGAAAAATAGCCATGGAAAAGTTGGCTCTGTACAGACGTGAGATTACCACAAGGCAACAGGTGTTGTTGACACCAGACCCACCATGGAAGGCAGGGTGGAGCAGCACTTTAGGGCGTGAAAAGGCAGGAACAACCTTCAATGACTCACTAAGAAACAACAGCATCCCTCGTCTGGCCCCAGACACCTATATGGGCGCTGGTTTTCATCCTCCTGCCTCTGGGTGACTCTGAAAAGTGCTCTCTGGTGTCGCATTTCTCCCTCGACTGGGTCTGTCTCCCTTCCTCCTCCCTGATATGCCCCCTAATATCTCCTTATGTTCATGATTCTCATCACCCGGTTCATAATTTGGTCTCTGCTTTGTGCAGGACACGTCTGGGCAGACTGACGCTTCATCTCCTTCCCAACTGAAGTGGACTAAATGTGACCCCCAAAGTTCTTATGTCAAAATCCCACCCCCAAAGGGGCGGTGTTAGGAGGTACCCTTGGCAGGTACGGAGGTCCCAAGGATGGAGCCCTGGAGAATGGGATCACTGCCCTCGCAAGAGGAGCCCAGGGGACCCTCATCCTCTTCCTGCTAGGCGAGGACATGGCCCAGAAGACAGTCCTCACCAGAACCCAGCCATGCTGGTGCCCTGGGATGTCCAGCCTCCAGAATGGGAGAAATCAGTGTCTACTGTTCATAAGCTACCAGTCTGTGAGCAAGGCACCAATATCTGAACACAACTGAGAGAAGCCCTCACTCAGGTCCTCAGGCCTGGGCCAGCTGCAGCTCATGGATTAGGTGACCGCCAGCGACCCAGTGTTTCCAGAGTTCGGCAGGGCTAAGGATGGTCCAGGGTGGCACCAGCGCCTGGGCCCCTGGATGTGACTCCTGCAGCTCTGAACAGTGGTGGCCACAGCACCACTTTGCTCTCACGCTGGGTGTTAGACACACTACAGAGTGTGGCTTGTGCCTGTAAACAGCCTGTGGGCCAGCTGGGTGTCGGTTGCCTTCTTTAGAACCCACAAAGTGCAGATCCTCAGCGAGAATTCACTGGGTTTCTAAACCACAACCCCATTTCACCTATTGCATCCTACTGTGGTATAACAAGAATCGAGTCACTTCTTTCACAAATGTACTTGTGTGAAATATTCTTTCTTTTCCTTAAGGTTGGGATGTTATGGGTCAAATTGTGTCCCCCAAAACAACATGTTTAAATCCCAAATCCTGGTGCCTGTGAATATGACCTTATTTGGAAATAGAAGTCTTTGCAGAGGTCATCAATGTAAGATGAGGTTATGAGGATGCTTCCTCCAATAGGGTCTGCTTCTAAGTCCTCATAAGAAAGGGACAGGAACACACAGGGAAGATGGCCTCGTCTACTAAAAGCCAGGAGAGGCCAAGGCTCACAGCCACCACCAGAACCTGTTCTCTGAACCTCCAGGAGAGCACCGCCCTGCTGACAGGGCTCTGGCCAGGAGACTGTCTTTAAGCTGCATTGTCTCCTGCAGAGGTGCGGGCATTTCACAGGGTGAGGTGCAAATAGGACATGGGCCCCCACTTCAGAACCAAAGGCCTGCACCCTGCTGTGCCCCCACTTCAGGCTCAGCTGCAGGGTGGCCACTCCCAATCCTGGTCACTACCACCATCCATAAGACTGCTGCTTCCCCAGGTGAGTGTGAGCCAGTCGCTGACCGCTCCAGAGTGGCCCTCCTCTGCAGAGTAGGGGCCGCACTAGGACACTCACCATTGTTCGTGGCACCTGAAAAGCTGCAGAGTCAATGGGCAGCTTTGAACTCGATGTGACAAGGTGCGATTCTAGTGGGTACCACACACACTGGAGATGGATCAGCTAACTCTCAAATGCATTGGGCCTGGAGAAGCTGCAGAGGTCCACAGTGCCCACACGATTAGATCTGTTAGATAATATGGCTTTGCTGTTTGTCTTAGGGAGACACAAAATCAGGTGAAGTAGATCAGAATCCTGACTTTTCTGTTTTCTGTATTTTAAACATCAGCTGCAAAATAAAGTTGCAGCTACATAATTACTCTGACTTTCCAAAGAAACGTGTGGCCACACTCCTGATTCTGCCAAAGGAGCCGGCGCAGAGCAGCCCCCGAGGGTCTCCTGGACAGCTGGCCTGGCAGTGCTGACAGGTGCAGGCCCAAAGCACTGTGGTCACAGCATTGAGGGCAGCCCATGGCCAGCAAAGATGAGGAAATCTAACGAGAAGGAACTGGAGATGGGCCTTGTCCCTCCCTTTCTTCCTGGGAGACTGGAGGGATTATGAGATTTACCTGACCCATCCTCACCATTTGCATCTTGGGTCACCTAAGATTCTGTCCCACATCCCCAAAGTTGCAATTTCCCTAAGAAATTGCCTCAGTTTCTCCCGATTAAATATCCTCAGCTAGATGCAGAATTCATATACTACTTGAAATAAAGAACAGCTTTGGTGTGCCCACATTCCATTAGGGATTTCCCTACCATGCCTGAGCACAGTGACGTGGTACATGTACTATGGGCAGCACCTGGAGTGAACTGCCTGGATACCGAGCCCTGAGATCACTGCGGGTCCACGAAGAGCAGCCTGAGTTTTCAGAAGCCACCTGCTCTCAGGTGCTGCCCTCCCTTCTCACCAGCCCCTGAAGAATGCCTGCTGGACACCTGCCATCTGCTTATGGTCCCACGTGGAGACGTCACGGCTCACCTGCTGGACACCTGCCATCTGCTTATGGTCCCACATGGGCACGTCATGGCTCACCTGCTGGACACCTGCCATCTGCTTATGGTCCCACGTGGGGATGTCACAGCTCACCTTCTAGACACCTGCACATCTTCTTATGGTCCCACGTGGGGATGTCACGGCTCACCTGCTGGACACCTGAATATCTGCTTATGGTCCCACGTGGGGACATCAAGGCTCACCTGCTGGACACCTGCATATCTGCTTATGGTCCCACGTGGGGACATCACGGCTCACCTCCTGGACACCTGCCATCTGCTTATGGTCCCACGTGGGGACGTCACGGCTCACCTCCTGGGCACCTGCCATCTGCTTATGGTCCTATGTGAGGACATCACGGCTCATATCCTGGACACCTGCCATCTGTTTATGCTTCCACCTGGGGATGTCACTATTCTCTCAAGGGGCTCACCTGCCCGACACATGTGCCATCTGCTTATAGTCCCACATGGGGACATCACAGCTCATGTGCTCAACACCTGCACATCTGCTTATGCTCCCAAGGTGGCCTCATGCCTCTGGGAACAGGAGGACAGGCATTGCCAGAGCTTCCTCTTCCGCAGGACTGGACAGGGCAGAGAACACAGAACACTCAATTACATCCAGTGTCCTCAGAGACCAGTTCTTTTCTAGAAGAGAAAGGCTACCTCGTGAATAATGAACAAACTGATAAAAACAGAAAAAAAAATTTAATTAACTGCGAATGAGAGAAAAATTATGAGCTGCAGTATTTTCAAATAGCTCCACTCATGACCACCAGGCAGGGACTCTGAGCACACGCAGAGCCATGTCAGTTCTCCCGACGCCCAGTCGTTCATACCCACGCCCAGGTCTGAAGAAGTGGACATGATCCTCTCCCTATATCCATCAGCCTGCCCTTCAGCGTCCTGCCAGATTGCTCTTCCTCACTGTACTAAATGTAGCTTCCAAATAAATGATCACACTACTCCTGGCTTGTAGCCGTGGATGGCAGGTGGATAAACAATGTGTGCGGCTTCACTATCTCTCTAAATCTTCATCAGACACGGTTCTGGTGGCTGCACCCTTTATCTTAAGCATGTCATTCCTAATTTCCTACCACAGATCCCTGCACATCATCTCATATTGTTTTAAATCACGGAACATGTGTCTATGAAACACAGAAGAACTTGGCTAAATAAGAAAGGTACATCCAAGCTCTTGCAAGTGGATGGTAAATGCTACCACATAAAGCATAATTTTTATATTAAAAAAACAATTTACCATTCTGAAATAAAACGTGGTCAAAGGTTGGATGGCTAACCTGCAGTAATAATTAACAGGCACAACTATTCTCTCAATCTTAAGATTCATATCCAATTATTTATAATTTTTTAAGCTTACAGGGAAAAGATAAAGGTTGAAATGAAAACATTATATTTTTAAAAAAAACAAAATTACTTCCTGCTTCTGGAGAATTCCTACCAAAGGGGCATTTTCTCCTAAAATTCTGGCTATTAATAGCCATACTGCATAAATGATGGGGATTTTTCTTAAAGCATAACAAGACATTTTATTATGGACTCCTAGAAAGGGGTGCTTTGTTTGCTTAAGAATTTGTTATTACTCACCACTGTGACAACAGGCTAAGTAGGAAGAGAACTTGTCTCTCCTGGTTGGGGGACTCGGACTGGGACTTCTCTTTCAGCCATAGGCAGGTGCAGGGTCCCAGCCCCGCCCCTGAGGGGACCAATCAGGGCAGGATACTTGCCCACCTCGCAGACAAAGCTGGAGGAGGAGCTGTCTGGCCACTGTTTGGCTACAGCAGGTGTATCTTGTCCGGCTCTAGTTCTGCTGCTACCTCAGTGCCACACCCACCAGCCATCAGAGCAACTCTGGGCACTGTAGCCCCACTGCGACGGTGCAGAGGGTGCCTCTGGGTGAGGACATCCTACCTGGGAGGAACCCTTTTACAACACTAGCATGGAACATCCATAAGACACAAAATGCACTTCGGAGTCAGCTCATTTTTTGAGTTGCAGGTGAAGCCCCTTTTACTTTGGAAACATGAACTCCACTGCCACCCCCACCCCACCGATGTCCCCTTCCTATGACAGGTGTCAGATCAAGGCCACTGCCCAGATACCTTGGGAGGAGGCTGCAGATCCACCACTCAGCCACAAGACACCCTGGGATGGGGGCTAGGAGCCCCGTGATCCCACCCCTGTGGCCAGCTTTTTACCATCTTTGCCTCCACAGTGACATTTGCCTGCTGCCTGTGTGTGGTGAGGTATCCCCGCTCACACCTGGCATCTGCAACTGTGGCATCTTTGAGCCCTGCTTACTGAGCAGGTCTCCTGTGGCAAGACCCCTGGGCCTGCCTGGCAGAGCACAGCAGGGCCTGATTCCAAGTCACATTGCACAGAGGTCACAACAGGCAAAAAAGAGAAAGGCTTGGGACACTAAGGAAGACACTGCCTTCCAGAGACAGTGACAGTCTTTAAGGAATGTACCCTTTCCCCCCAGTCCAGTCCTGCGCTCTCTGAGGTCTCCCCTGGTGGTTTTCTGGTGCTGGCCAACACCGGGTAAAGAGACGAGTGCTGAGCTTGGGCGTCAGTGGCACCTTCATGAGACTACTCAGTGTCAGAGGATTCAGGGAGGAGCCACAGAAGGAGGGGAGACATGGCCAGAGCCCACCTGGTGCCCGGCAAAAGGCCCAGGTCAAGGCCTCATCCTTCCATGAGCATTTTTGTAAATTTTCCAACTTATTAAAAAAATAATAAACAAAAAAGCAGGTGCTTGCACCTTAGTGCCCTTTGGAGGGGGGTTGAGAGGAGATGTGTGTGACCACAGTTCTCCAGGGAGGTGCCCAGATCCTGGACCCCGGACTCTGCAGCCTCAAACTCAGAGTTCAAAGGTCAGCATCAGACAACCCCAGGGACAGGGTCAAGGCCTTCCTCACTGATTGCCCAGACTAAATGAGAGTGACTCCGCTCACCTTGCTGAGAACAGTCCTGACCCCAAAGCCAGCTTCGGCCCAACCTCAGCATGGCGCCTGATAGGGCAGGAACTCAGGGGCAAGGGCCAAGCAGCATCCTCCCTCCAGAGGGCTCAGACTCACCCCTCTGGGCACTGGATTCATCCAGAATGCAGGCAGCTGGCTGGGCCCCAGCTCATCCTGGGCCAGGGAGCTGGGACGGGAGGTGAAGATCAGACAGCGCCTGGTGCACCTGACCCCGCTGGGCCTGCAGGTAAAGCAGCCACTGGTGACTCTCTGTCTCTCCACCAGTGTGGCGCAGATGAACCGGACGGCAGATCAATGGTCAGACGCACTAACCACAATGCACTGTGTGCTGGGAAACCGCTCAGAGGGCAGACTATGTTCTGGCCACAAGCAGCGGGTGGTGGGGCTGCTCATGGCACATACCACAGGAACATGCGATCTTTACTTGTCAATTTTAAGAAATGTCTTAAGTCTGGACGCCATGTTCTCTCACTGAGGTCAAATTTTGTGAAAGACAGAGGTGCATCAGTCTACCTTTTCTGATAATACCAAAGTTACCTCATGACAACCAAGAATGAACATGCTGATTTCTAAGGTAACAGGATATAGATTTTAAAAAGACTGTCCAATTGTCCACATCTGAATTGACAACTATGTCCAAAACAGCTTAGCTGTCGCATGTTTTTTCACATAACAGGGAGACGACTTTCCTTAACCACCGGAATGGTGCCAGTGTCTGCAGTGTGGGCTGCACTCACCCTCACAGACACTGTGAGGCCATGGGCCACTCCTGAGGGTGAGGAGCGGGGAGCCCTCAGCCACACAGAACTGCACAATGCATTCACATTTAGCAGGACTCACTCAGCAGAAAGCAGAGCACACCCAGGTGGGAACAGTGACTTCCTCTCAGGATTTAAATATGCTTCCTCCCCCAACAGTGCGCCCTGAGAGTCACAGAAGATATTTGGTCTTCCACCCTCCGGGCAGACTCATACCAACCCTAGGTGCGTCTGGAAGGGAGCTCCACCATGCCTTGAAGGCTGCGCAGCCGGTGGGGCTACTCCACCTCTTTCTCTCATAAAAGCAGAAATGTGTTCCCTACATCCCCAAGATGTAGGCACGATCTCATCTTTGAAACACAAGATGGGGAGTCTCTCTACTGGGCACACAGCTCAAGTAAGAGCTCTCTGTCCATCTGCCGCATCTGGCATCTCACCTGCATAAAAGACTAATTACCTTTCAAAAGTTCAAAGACTAAAGAATCCGACCAAAAAGTGAATCACAAAGGTCTCTACATTGCAGAAAATATTAGTCAATGAAGTTTGCTTTTCATAAAAACATGCCGAAGTGGTTCTTTTGAAAAATATTGGTGCCACGAAAAAGTACTTAGACTTAACTAAAAGAGATACTGGCAAGTCAGACCTATTTCATTTTATTATCATTTCATTTTCAACCATTCTCACTTTATCTGTTTTCTGGTGTTTCTTGCATTCTTTCTTAGTCTTCTCCTGCCCCACCTATACCCCAAACAAGTATTTGTGTTTGTTTGTCTGGCGTGTTTCCACACATGTAAACCATCAGCTGCTTTGGTCCTGTAATTCTGAACCCACCCACCAATTGCCTTAGTTCTATGTGTGTGGCCTCCCCTGATAGTTTACAATTTCCTATATGCTGCCTGATCACTAATGACCTAGGGATGTACTTCAAATGCTAAGGGACTGAGCTCCCACAGTTTAAAATATTTTTGTCTGTGACATTAAATGAAAATGTTGTATGTCAAACAAGAATACACTAGCTCAGAAAAGGTTTAAACAACACGAATCACATTTTTCAATCAGGAAAACAAATCTCAGGTTCAAATACACATGGGAACACACAGAGCTCAGTTGAGGAGTGGGGAACCTACGGTCTTAAGGCCACATGTGCCCTTCTGGGTCCCTAATAAGGCTTCTCACTGAGTCCAAATTTGACAGAGCACATTCTTTTATTTGTATTAACACATTTGTGTACTTGTGTAAGTTTCAACAAAATACTCCTCCTACATTAATGGGCACAATTAGGGCACCAGTGAGCCATACGGCCAGACAGACACTGCTAGGC
The DNA here is from genome assembly GCA_963574355.1 of Loris lydekkerianus. Lineage (NCBI taxonomy): Eukaryota > Metazoa > Chordata > Mammalia > Primates > Lorisidae > Loris > Loris lydekkerianus. Next base: position 13,806 of record CAUYPK010126139.1, read on the forward strand.
TCATGATTCTGTTCTGCCTCCCCCACCTGACTGCAGCCACTACTGCATGAGGCTGGTGGAGGAGAGTTTATGGGGTCAAGTATGCCAATCTATCACAGCTTTGACAATGGTGCACGGTGTTTCTATTTGAAGTGGAATTTGCAAATGGTTGCACAGCTTGGCAGTATTTTTTATTTTTATTTTTTGAGACAGAGTCTCACTCTGTCATCCTGGGTACAGTGCCATGGTGTCACAGCTCATAGCAACCTCAAACTTTTAGGGTCAAGTGATTCTCTTGCCTCAGTCTTCCAAGTAGCTGGGACCACAAGTGCCCACTGCAACACACAGCTAGTTTTTCTATTTTTAGTAGAGATGAGGTCTCACTCTTGCTCAGGCTGGTCTCAAACTCATGAGCTAAAGCAATCCACCCACCTCAGCCTCCCAGAGTGCTGGAATTACAGGCATGAACCACCCCACCCAGCCAATAGCATTTTTAAATTCTGTCTTCTTAACAGCCCATCCTGTCAAAGAAGGCCAAGAGAACACTGAAGGAAGAAAACAGATTTGTTAAATGAGGATTATGAATTGCAATATTATCTCGTTTAAGCTAAAGATAAGATGATTTGCTTGCTTTGTGATACTACAATATCAGCATCAAACAAATTCAGTGCTCATCAGCATTACAACACTCCTAAGGATTACAAATATTTTAAATTATAGGGAGAGATACAAAAGGTTGCTTTGCAGAAATTAAAAGATGGAAAGCAAAGACAATTCTTCCAACCAGCAACAGGACCTGGAAATAATGCTCCTGGGGCAACCGACACAGTAGCTCATATACTCAGGAAAGAGCAGCCACCCAGTGACGCAGAGACTGTGAGAGACCCCATGCTCAGACTGTGGGGTGCTCAGACCCCATAACGTTCCAAAGCGCAGACACCTGCCTCTTGCAAGGAGAACCACCTGATCAGCAGCATGCACTGGCCTTCAACTCAACAGAACAACCTTATGCAATACTTCAAATAGAAAATATATATTATTCAATCACTTGGGATGAATGGACTGCAGGTTTTATACTTCATTCAGGTCATAACAAAAGACTTTCTTTGGTACAAAGAGTTACTCTCTTTGAGTACTTTACAAACAGAACATGGGGACTAGATTTGTTCAACAACTTTTTTTTTTTTAATTTTCACTTATACTTGTGTTCATTAGGCTTCCACTTTTTGCCTTCACAAAATTAAAAAGGCTTAAAATTCAATAACAATAACAATGTTTAAGACAGGGACCAGAAACAAAAACCTCACAAAGAACGAACAAAGACAAATACATTCAGAAAAGAACTCAGACGATTGCTGCAAGGAAGTATTGAGCAATAATAAAAATAGTAATGCAAAGAAAGTAACATTCACATTCTATAATAGACACAAATAAGAGTATGTCTATTATAGAATGCTTTGACCCTGAGGTTCAGTATGGAGTCATCATTTAACTACTTCTTATTTTTTCCCAAAGTATCAAAGAATAGACAACTAATATTTATACATAAAGATAAAAGATAATTTCAAAAAATATTGTTCAACAACTTTTAAGATAAATGTCCCGAAGTTGGACTGAATTTGGTAAATTGAGTGAGGGTCTCTATAGCCAGTGCATCTTCCATGACAGGAAAACATGAAGCGTTTATAGCACAGATAAGAAAAGCATTAACAGATTCAGATGCTCTCATTTCTTTTCATTGTTTCCTGCATCAGCAAAATCTGTGCTAAAGCTACTACTTTAAGTGACACTTTGCAGCCAATAATAAGCATTGCAAATGCAACATGACACCCTCAGTTTCCTAACATGCTGAAGTTGAAAAATGAGGTGTTCTGCATGGACCTGTCCTATCCTACGGTGTGCTGCCTATCATGACAGATGTTAGACAAAATTTTACCTCTGTGAGAACAAATAGTTACATTTTATGAAGAACAGAATCAGCAATGTGAATTACTGAAAGATTTCTTTCTATAGAAATGCAGCATTTCTGTGTGATGTCATGTCAAATCAAAATGACTGGAATATTTCTTTGCAAGTAAAACTAAGTCTATATGTGACAATGGCAAAAAAAAAATCCAAATCTTTTTTTTTTTTGTCAATTTCTTTCAGATTTTCATATTTGTGAGAGTAGAGTTTCTTGTAGTATTCGTTAAGGATTTTTTGAATTTCTGAGGGGTCTGTTGTTATTTCATCATTACCATTTCTGATTGATGAAATTAGAGATTTTACTCTTTTTTT
>CAUYPK010126141.1:0-57836 GCA_963574355.1 Loris lydekkerianus
AAAGAAAGAAAGAAAAGAAAAAGAAAGAAAAAGAAAAGAAAAAAAGAAAAACACCTGGGAAATCTTTACTAGTGAATCATTCTCCACCATGACAATGCTCCTGTTTGTTCCTCTCATCAAATGAGGGTAATTTTGTGAACACTTTCATGGAAATCATTAGCTATCCATCTTACAGTCCTCATTTGGCTCCTTTTGACTACTTTTTGTTCCTTAATCTTTAAAAATATGTGAAGGGCACCCATTTTTTTCTGATTGTATTGACATGGTTAAATTCCCAGCACACTCAGTTCTTCAGGTATGGGCTAAATGACTGATATTATCACTTACAAAAATGCCTTGAACTTGACAGAGCTTATGTTGAGAAACAAAGTTTATTTTATTTACTTATTTATTTATTTTGAGACAAGGTCTCATTTTGTACCTGGCTAGAGTGTAGTAGTGGTGTCATACCTCACTACATCCTCAAATTCCTAGGCTCCAATGATCCTCCTGCTTCAGCCTCCCAAGTAGGTGTGCCATCACACCCGGCTAATTTTTCTATTTGTTGTAGAGATGGAGTCATGCTCTTGCTCGGGCTGGTATTTTTCCTATGAACTTTTTTTTTTTTTTTTTGAGACAGAGTCTCACTTTATCGCCCTGGGTAGAGTTCGGTGGCATCATAGCTCACAGCAATCTCAAATTCTTGGGCTCAAACGATTCTCTTGCCTCAGCCTCCCAAGTAGCTGGGACTATAGGTGCCTGCTATAACGCCAGGCAATTTTCAGAGACTAGGGTCTTGCTCTTGCTCAGATTGGTCTCGAACCTGTAAGCTCAGGCAATCCACCCACCTTGGCCTCCCAGGTTGCTAGGATTACAGGCATGAGCCGCCGCGCCCGGCCCAAACTTTTTATTTTTATTTTAAAATTGCTTTTGACACAGCCTTGCTCTGTCGCTCAGGCTGGAGTGCAGTGGCATCATCCTAGCTCACTGCAACCTCAAACTTCTAGGCTCAAGAGATCTTCCCCTGCCTCAGACTCCCAAGTAGCTGGTACAACAGGCATGCACCACTTTGCCTGGCTAATTTTTCTATTTTTTTGGAGAGAGGGGGTGAGGAGACAAGATCCCAGGAGAACCCCTCCCTCTGGAATCACTCCCCGCTCCCTTCCTCTGCTAGCTTTCCTCAGACTGGACTAGGAGAACCTGGAAGGTCTGGACGGAGGGGAAGGGGCGAGGGACCTTTCTAATACCACCCTTGGAGACATATCCTCTCGGTTTTCGGATTAACCTTGGGGAACCAGGGATGCGAGAGACACTTTCAGTCCTCCTCTACTAGTAGAGGAGAGGGAAGTGCGGGGCGGAGCCGGGCTAACTCCTGGATACCGCCTCCCGGGATCACGCCCCGCCCCTGGCAGCACGCCCCGCCCCCTCCGCGGGACCCGACTGGGCTGCGCGCACTGCCCAGCCGGGGCCCGGGAGCCTCCAGGCGGAGAGGCTCCCACCCGCCCTGAGCTGCGACCTCCGCATGGAGTGGCCGCTCGCTCTGTCATCGGGGTCGGGGCCGCTCTCGCCGCCGGTGTTTGGAGGCGCAGACGCCGCTGTTCTGGAGCCCGGAGTCCGGCAACACTCGGGACACGAGACAGCGGCGCAGCGGTACAGTGCCCGCCTGCTGCAGGCCGGCTACGAGCCCGAGAGGTGACGCCCAGGGCAGAGCGCGCGGGGCGCATCCGGGGCGGGCGGCTTAGGAGGGAGCGGCGGCTCCGGGAACCCGCGGCGCTGCGGGAGAGGGGAGGGGCAGGCCCCCACTATACCCTTCCTCTCCTACCGCCTCAACCTCTAACTTCCTGAAACGCCACTCTCCGGGCTTTGGTTGGGGGATCCAGGCTGATACAGTGCAAAGGATTCGGTGCTGTGTTGCACAGGAGAGCAGGAGGGAGGGAGCGAGCAGGTGGTTAAAACGTTCCTTAAAACCTTAGCCGTGAATCGGACCTCGACTACACACCCAAAGGCACCCAGTCCAAGTGGCTCCAACTCATGGGGTTCATATAGTTTGTTGGAGTCCCTGGCCAACTTTGCTTACTCCTCCTTAGCTGTTTCCTCCTAGAACTATCTTCACTAGTCTTACTGGCAGGAGTAGGTGTCCAGATGGGTGGCCTCTGCAGGGCCAGGTGAGGACACTGTTCCCTCCTCACCATGCACTGAGGTCAGATGAGGCTGCCAGGGCAGCTCATCTCAAGCTCTCTCTGAAGACTCAGGTCCCCATACTGGGATATGTATGGCATGAGGGGCACTGGAGGGACAGTGGGATAGTGAGCTGGGCCCCAGAGATACTGGCTGAAAAGGAGACAGCGGCTAATCTCTGGATTGTATCGCAGCTTGAAATGCAATCCCACTGTCCTTCCGGTCCAGGGGATTTGGACTTCTTTCTCTGCCCCATCTGCTGGTGCTCAGCAGCTTGGGGAGGTGACCTGGCATCTGGGTTGGGGGGGGGGGTGATCTGGGGGAATTAGCTTGGCAGCTCTGCCCAGGGGCTGGCCGCTTATGTAAGAACTTTTAACGGCTTAAGGGGCTGCAGGGCAGCCAGTCTGCCAGGTGAAACCTGGTTCCTCCTGTCCTAGAAGGCCTCTCTAGAATTGACACAGGCTCAGGCAACCCCTCTATTTCCTCCTATCCTAGAAACCCAGCTCCTGAGCTCAGGGCCCAGGGTGATCAGGAAGGATGGGGCTAGAGAAGGCAGGCCAGGGCACTTGCAGGCTGGATGGGTAGTTAGAGCAGTTATTGCAAAGGCATCGCTTCAGAGCTCATGCCAGGGCCTTGCAGGTGTACCTCTTCTCCAGGTTGTACTTATGCAGCAAGGGGCCATCCCTATCCCACCCACATTTAGGCTCAGAACCGTCTGTGTAAACCTGAGCCCCAGCCAGGTGATATAATGAGATTCAAAACCTGCCTGCTAGACCTGCATCTGCCTTCACCAACCTGGAGCTGTGGGAAGAGGGCAGGGTTCCATGGGGAATACTAGGTTTGAGTCCAGTGTTAGTGTTCTCTGGCTTGAACTTGGGCAAACCATGACCCTGTTCCAGCTTAACAATGCTAATGTTGTTATCAGTTCTTCTCCCCTCAAAAGTGTTTTGAAATCTTGTTCCTTCAAAAAGTTCCAGGCCAGATAGAGATGTTCTGGCTCCCTGTCTGGCCCTCTGTACCTAGCTGGGCACCACTGCTCTATTAGCTTGAGGAAGGGGCTTAGACCAGCTCTCCTACCCTCACAGCTGGCTGTGAAGTGGGGAGTCTCAGGGGACCAGCAGCTCTTCCTCAGGCTGAGGAGGCCCACTGGTTGCCTGGGTGTCTCCTCCCCATGGAGGAAGCAGCTGGGGAAGATCAGGAAGAGAGAGGAGGAAAAGGGGGGGGGGGTAGATTAACAGCTTCTCTGGAAAAGGACAGCCTAGTTCAGGGCTGAGCCTGCAGCTTAGAGTAAGGAGGCAAACTGACGCAGGTCACAATGGGGGGTTGGGGGAGCAAGAAAAAGAGAATGGAGTCCTGAAGTCTATAATCACTGGGAAGGTGACTCTCCCCTCAACTTGGCCTAGCAGGCTCTTTTGGGTCCCAGAGTTCTAGGCTGGGGCATATGTCACATTAAGGTCACCTGAGATGGCAGAACCTAGCTGTTCTCTTGGGCTCCAGCTCTGGGGAACCCTGAGTAGTAACCTAGACATTCTGGACCCATGCTGTAGGGGATGGTGACCCAGAGCAGCTCCCTTAGAGACCCAGAGAGACCACTGGGGCAACCTCTGCTCTTTGCCTGCAACTGGATAGCTCTGTCCTTCTATGGCCAGAAAGGTGCCCTAGGGCAGCCCTGAATGGCCGGAGTCTCACTGCTTTGCTCCAGGCAGCCAGCATGCACCTCAGGATGCTCTCCTGCCTTACCCCCTATGGCCTGGGCTCCCTGCCTGGCTCTATGAATACTGAAGTTTCAGAGGTTCTTCCCAGGCATCCTAGCAAGATGGCCCTAGCCCCCACTCAGCAGAGCACCTCAGCATGACTACTCCCTCCCTTCCAATGTCAGAGGCCCCCATCAGGAACACTGCTGTGGGCTCCACTGGTGGGGAGGAAAGTTTGGGGGGATGTGATGTCCTTGTCCCCATAGTAAGGGTAAAATCTCTTCTCACACTCTCTGCCAAACTGGCCTTATGACTTGAGCTCCTTGGGAAGCCTCCCCTCTGCACACAGATGGAACAGTCTGTGTTTTCCTGGCAGGGTCCCGGGGGTATCATGGGGGAGGGGGGCATGGGCATCCCAGAGAGAGCCTTGTGGCTTAGAGGCCAAATATCCCCTGGGCCTGCCTGTAGCCACACTACTGAGAGGTAAACAAACAGCCTCCCAGGGCCACAGGGAGGACTCCACCATGCCAAGGAGAGGACTGTGTCCCTGCCCCACTGTATACTCTCACCTCACCAAGAAGTGAGCTGTGGGGACCACAGGAGGATACCAGGATGAGGCTGTGGAGTTTGGGTGGGGGGGGACCCACTCTCTAGCAAGGAGGAACACTGGCAGTTCTGGCACATGAGAGGGAAGGGTCTGTCTCCTACCATCCTGCCTTTCCCCATATGGATCAATTTGCTGCCTTATCTTACTGCCTCCCATGCAGAAATTTGGGTCTTGCTGGGCACCCAGGGCCACCAACTTCTGCTTTGGGAATTTTTCTGAAGTTCCCTAGCCTGCTCTCATTTCTATTCGTGCTTGTCTAAGCTAGGCCTGTTAGGGTTCCCTCATCTTACCACCAGCCTACTCTTTCAGTTAAAAACAAACTTTCCTCTTTGGGGTTAGAATCCCTGGTATCTACACCATTTTCTGAGCTGGTGATAGGGCGGTCTGATTGAAACATTGGACCAGAGTCCAAAGCAGTACCCATCTCCCCTTCTGAGGTGTAGGTTTGCATCTGTAAAGTGGGGGAATACCTAATTGGCAATTAATTGATCGTGAAGTGAATGGGATCATTTATGAAAAATGCTTTGTCAACTGCAGGGGGCTCCAAGGCCACCCAAAGTTCAAGGAGTGTCACTGTTAAGAATACTGGGCCTCATAGACATGATGTCCGGGTGGGCGTAGGGGTCCAACTTCAAACTCCTGTGTGTTTGGGAGCTGTGAGCTCAGACCAGTTTCTCAGGGATCCAGGCCTTGAAAGGGTCCAGGGATTAGTACTGCGGAAAGGTAGAACCATGTTAGAGGTACCCGTGGGAGTGGGGAGTAGGGCAGGAGGGGACTCAAGCTGGCTGGGGCCCAGAGGCCTTGGGTGGCTCAGGCTGGCAGCAAACCCAGGAGGCGCGCTGCCGCGGGTCCCGGAACTCTGCCAAGAGGAGCGGCCGAGGGGGCGTGTCCAGCCCTGGCTCAGTCCCCTCCCCCCTGGACTCCCTGAAACCCGGCGAACCAGGTGGCCGTGCCACTGCAGTAGGCTCGAGGCGTGCGCACCACGGCAGCGGCGGCGGCTACCACAGCCGCTGTTGGGCCCGGCTCCGCGGGGCCTTTGTGCAGCGCGGGGCGGAGGCGGTCTCGGGGGCGGGGCGGAAGGGGAAGGCGGTGCCCGGGCCCGCCTCGCCGCTGCCGCAGCCCCCGCCCCTGGCCCTCCCGGCCCGCGGCGGCAGCGTGTCCGCGGCGCGGCGTCAGCAGCAGCGGCAGCCACAGCAGCTGTGGCAGCAGCAGCGGGGCGGCCCGCACTGGTGTTTATGTCGGGTCGCGGGGTCTCCCAGCAGCATGGCGGACTACCTAATCAGCGGCGGCACCGGCTACGTGCCCGAGGATGGGCTCACCGCGCAGCAGCTCTTCGCCAACGCCGACGGCCTCACCTACAAGTAAGCGCGGGGAGCCGAGGCCCCACTCGGTGCGCGCATCAACGCCTGGGATCCCCCGGCCCGGCCCTGAGAGCGCACGCCTCTCCCCTCGCAGGCGCCACGTTTCCTGGCCCAGTACGAGTGACTTGGAGGGGGTGGCGGGCTGGGGGTATGGCCAGGGGAAGGAAGGAGGCCCGCGCTGAGAGCAGAGGGACGTGGCACAGTGACATCGCGGCCCTCAGCGCCCTGCTCCGTTTCTGGCCAGATCTAGGTTTGGCCTGCCCTCCTTCTCCTCTCGTGGGCATGGAGGGGCCTTGGGGCGAGGAGGAACTTGTGGGCGTCCTGGGAAGACTTCCTAGCCATTGGTCCGGGACACCCTCTCCCAGTCTCACCATGAGGGCATAAGGGGCTGTGGCATCTGCTTGATTGTTGCTCCCAGGGAGAGGCTGGGCTGGGTGGTCACAGGCCTGGCTCCTTTTCTCCACTTCCCAGTCCAGCCCTCCTTCCTCTTGTGTACTTGTCTGCCCACAGGTTGGTGTGGTGCCCTCCTAACACACACACACACACACACCCCGCGCAAGTATTCTGTGACTACCAGCCCCAAACCCATCCCATGCAGGATTTTGGAGGAGGATGGAGACCTACTGGTCTGCCTCTGGCTTAGTTTGCCTTCTCTTATGGGCCCTAGGCCGTTTGTCTTCTCTTATGGGCCCTAGGCCAGTTGTCCTGCCAGCTGCAGGCCTGGCACTAGTGCTGACTACTGGCTGCAGGATAGTGTCCCTGCCATGAAGGAGCATCAGGAGTGGGTGGAAAGGGGACGCTGGCCAACCAAGAGCATCCCTGGTTTGTCTTCTGCCATTCCTACCTTGGCTTGTAAGCACTTCTGCTTGATAGGCAGTGTTTCTAAACATTGGATATCCAGTCACTCCTCAGGACCATCTCCTCCTGCCTGCCATAGGTCAGGGTTATATATAATACCTAGAAAATGCAAAGAGTTCCAGATACCAGCATTTCCTCTCTGGCATCTGAGTGAGCCACTAAAGCCTTCTTGCTGTACAGAAGAAGGACTGCCAAGGAGTGGGAACAGCTGAAATTCTTTGTTTCCTTGGTAGGTTTGGTTATGGAAGAGAGTATATCTTTGCGTGTTTTCACTGGAGCCTTCTGGGGAAACTCCTAGCAGTTTCTCTAGGCCTTGGGGCAGATTAATGACCCCATTCCCATCCACCGTATGGCTTTTCCTTCCTGCACTAGGGATGCCTGCTGCTTTGCTTAGCCTAGTTCAGAGTGTTCCTGAAGCATGGGGTATTTGTTTTTGGGTGTGTCTGTCAAGGCCTGCTGTGATTTTAGACAGCTTGAGCCTGTGAGGCCCCTGGGCTATGGCACTGCACCTAGATAGGCCGATGCAGGCTTCCCCTTCTGGGATGCACTGTGGCCGTGGCCCATGAGAATGTTGGCAGCTGCCACACTTTTCTAGGGCCCCCATTTCCTGGACCCAACTGCAGGACCTACCTCCTTCCCTCTCTCATCCCAATGATATTTATTCGTTACCCCAGTCCCAAGTGCCTGCTCTGTCAGAACATGCCCTATGCTTGGCCCCCTGAGGTCCCTCCATGCTTTCTGAACCTCGTGTAACTCAGCAGCCCAGGCACTGTGGTATGCAGCTTGTCCTGTGCTGGATTATGTTCATGCCATATTGCACTACAGGATTGTTTTTGGGTTCCTTCCCCATGTTTAATTATTGTCTCTCCCTATCAAGATTGAGAAGTTAGGCCAGGTGCAGTGGCTTATACCTTAATCCTAGCACTCTGGGAGGCTGAGGTAGTGGATTGCCTGAGCTCACAGGTTCGAGATGAGCCTGAGCAAGACAGAGGCTCTGTCTCTAAAAGTAGCCAGGCATTGTGGCAGGCACCTGTAGTCCCAGCTACTTAGGAGGCGGAGGCAAGAGAATCGCTTGTGCCCAAGAGTTTGAGGTTGCTATGAGCTATGATGCCATAGCATTCTACTGAAGGCAAAAAAGTAAGATTCTGTCTCAAAAAAAAAAAAAAAAAAAAGAGAAGTTGTCAAAGGCAGACACTGTATTTGATGTATGTGGTACTTGACCAACTCTGAGCCCTGAAGGCAATGGATGTTTTGGGCCAGCTGCCTTAATGGTACCCTCAGCTACACAGACCTTTGCTGTCTTTGGCTGTAGATCTCTGGGCTGGAGTCAGAAAGACACTAGTGGACAGCACAGGGCAAGTTCAGCCCTGATGGGATAGGAGGGATCAGAGGGATCCAGCCAATGCTCCTCTGGTCTTTTCTCCACACCCATGCTACCTCCCCTGGCAAGGACCCTGTGGGCCACTCCTCCCCACCAATAACCCTCCCCTTTCTGTCTTCACAGCGACTTCCTGATTCTCCCAGGATTCATAGACTTCATAGCTGATGAGGTGGTGAGTACCTCTTCTTTGACAAGGGGGCAAGGGTTGTGTATGTGGTGGAAGAGACTGACTTCTTGTTCAAGGGCAGGGTGTAGGAGAGATTTTTCTTGGGAATGTCTTGGATGTAGCCTTTATGTTGCCAGGGACCCTGGCACTGTGCAGTGTTATGTCTGATGGGCAGAGGTAGCTATGGGAATTCAGGAGGTATCCCTGATTCAGGAGGTACAGGCCTGAGTAACGGAGCCTGTGGGCAGGGCTCAGAAAAGGCCCTAAGTGGGGTTTGGGTGTGGCTGCCTTATTGTAGGCCATAAGGATTGAAGTTTGTCTGAAATGCTGAGCAAGCACATGGGAGAAGCCAGTGAAATTAGGTAGAGTTTGGATACAGTGAGTGGCCTTGTTCACTGATTCACAATGTATAAGCACTAGAGAGAAGGGTGGCACCTGTGCTTCAGTGAGTAGGGTGCTGGCCCCATATACCGAGGGTGGTGGGTTCAAACCTGGCCCCAGCCAAACTGCAACAAAAAAGTAGCCGGGTGTTGTGGCGGGGGCCTGTAGTTCCAGCTACTTGGGAGGCTAAGGCAAGAGAATTCCCTAAGCCCAAGAGCTGGAGGTTGCTGTGAGCTGTGACACCATGGCACTCTACGGAGGATGAAAAAGTAAGACTCTGTCTAAAAAACAAAAGAATTAGAAAAGAACTAGAGGAAAGAACTGAAGGAGTTAGATTTTGGACAAATACTGCCTTACTTTTCAGGCAATGAGCCAAATCAATGAACAATTAAATACAGGGTGCCCATAAAGTCCATGTGTATTTTACAATTGCACATTATTTTGAGGAGGAGGAAGAGGAAAAAAATTGCATATTATTTTAAATTGCACACAAACTTTATGGCCACCCTGTATATGATTAACTCAAAAAAATCAAAGGGAGGTAGTGATGATGGCATAAGTCATTTCAAGAAAAAGTTTGGGCCAGGTGAGGTAGCTCATGCCTATAATTCTAGCCCTCTGGGAGGCTGAGATGCAAGAATCACTTGAGCTCAGGAGTTCAAGACCAAGCTAAGCAAAAGGGAGACCGCATTTATACTAAAAATTCAAAAAATTAGCTGGGTGTTGTGGCAGGCACCTGTAATCCTAGCTACTCTGGAGGCTGAGGCACAAGATCACTTGAGTCCAGGAGTTAAGAGATTGCTGTGAGCTAGGCTAAAGCAATGACACTCTAGCCTGGACAACAGAGTGAGACTCTGTCTCAAAAACAAAAAAAGTTCCATGATTCTACAATGAGTTCATATACATTTTTAAAAGCCCATTTCTTTTTCTATTGCTGTCATTACTGCTATTTATTCTGGTATCATTCTTATGAGAGGCAAGAGGGCTTGAGTGTGCTTAGATCACTTATGTGTTAGGGAAGCTTACATTCTTAGAGGGAAATTTGTGCTATTCTGGATATTTCTTTTGTGACAGCAACCAGGAAGCCTTCTTCATTCAGCTGTTCAGTTAACAAAGTTTACTGAGCACCCTGGCTTTGTCCAGACCCCGGGCTGGGTGCTAGGAAGAGAGGGATGGAAAAGACCCCTGCCTGGCTTGAGAGGGTCTCCCTGTCCTGTAATCTCTGTCCGGAAATTTGTGTCTCTTTTTTTCTTTTCCTATGGCATGATGAGGGAGGAACTGGTGTCATTTTCTAAACTACAGGGCCACGGTTCTGAACCAAGGTCAGTGATGGACTTACATAGCCTATAAATCTCAAAAATTACTCACCAAAATCAGTGTCTGAGTGTTAGGGGGACTGGAATATACAACTATTGTCACGAATCTCAGAAGGGTCTGGCCTTCCATACCATTCATGGGAAGACGACTCCTAAATGTGTATTTGCAATTTCAACTACTTGCTTGAGCTCTACACCCTTAGTCACCTACTTTCTTGGATGGCCAGTAGCCTCCATCCTGTGCCTCTCCATGTCAGCCATTGGTATCCAGAATCCATTCTTCACATCAGAGTCCATATGATTCCTTGAAAACATACATCAGACCATTTCTGTCCTCTGCCTAAAACTGTCCCTTGGCTTCTCCTCTCAGAACAGAACTTGAGCCACTCTCCATGGCTTCTCAGCCACACATACCTGCCTCTGGCTGTCCCTGACGCCCTCCTTCCTCTCCACTCCATTAGCCTTCTTTTTCTTTCTTAAATACACCTCACAAGGACTAGGAATCAGAGGGGGGCTTGCATGCACTGCTCTTGCCACCTGCAGTGACGGTTCCACAGACTTTTCCTTGACTGGCTCCCACCTGTTGCCTCCCAAGAAAGAGACTCTCCCTGATCATTCACTTTCCCAGTGGTCACTGGCTTTGTTGTTTTTCTTCATAGCCTTTTTGTCCTGACTGTAATTATCTTGTCCCTGTATCTCATGTCTGTCATCTTTCTTTCCAAGTAAAAAGTAAGCTTAGTTGGACTAGCAGGGACTTCATCCTCCTTATTCACTGCCGTATCCCCAGGCCTGTCCTGGCCACATACATGAAGGAGGTTGGTGAATGTTTGTCTGCTGGATGATAAATTCTTCACATGGACTGTGCCTCCATCCTCAGGACCTGACTTCAGCCCTGACTCGGAAGGTCACGCTGAAGACACCATTGATCTCCTCCCCCATGGACACTGTGACAGAGGCCGACATGGCCATCGCGATGGCTGTGAGTATTTTACCCGGGTGGGGACCTCACGGCAGAGGGAACTGAGCAGGGCTATGCTGAGGGGCAGGGGCAAGGAAGGTTTGGTCCCAGCTCTGACCACACTTCCCTTCCCCACCAGCTGATGGGAGGTATCGGTTTCATTCACCACAACTGCACCCCAGAGTTCCAGGCCAATGAGGTTCGGAAGGTCAAGGCAAGTACCAGGCTTACCCCAGAAAGATGCCACCTGCAGCTCGCACCTCAGAGACCCTTCTGGCCTTCCTTGTCAGCCCTGCAGGCTGCTGCATTTCCTAGCTGATTGCTTTGGAGTCCCACTGCCTTTCCTCTCAGTGGGGGCACAGGCTGAGCCCTCACTGTTCCACTGGCCCCTTACCCCACTGAGTGTCCTGACTTCTTTGTGGCACACTTGCTGTACCCTATGGCCAGGCTGGGCACCATCCTTGGCTTTCTCCCAGCCTTTTCTTTCCCCTGTCTCTGCCCGCAGAAGTTTGAACAGGGTTTCATCACAGACCCTGTGGTGCTGAGCCCCTCGCACACGGTGGGCGATGTGCTGGAGGCCAAGTTTCGCCATGGCTTCTCTGGCATCCCCATCACTGAAACAGGCACAATGGGCAGCAAGCTTGTGGGCATTGTCACCTCTCGGGACATCGACTTCCTTGCTGAGAAGGACCACACCACTCTCCTTCGTGAGGTACCTGCAGGGCAGGGAGAGCGGGGCTGGGGTGCAAAGAGGACCCTTTGCCCTGGGGCCTCAGGCTGGTGCCTGTGACCAGGGACCAGAGGGAGGCCTGGCTCCTTCTTTCTCACCTGCCAACCTACAGGCAAATGTTCCTGGCCCTACAGGTGATGACGCCAAGGATTGAGCTGGTGGTGGCTCCAGCAGGTGTGACGTTGAAAGAGGCAAATGAAATCCTGCAGCGTAGCAAGAAAGGTACCAGGGAGTAGGCAGAAAACTCAACACACCTTACTCCCTGCAACCTAGGTCCCCATTCCTTGACAGCCTTGAAGATTTTCCTAGCAACCAACCTGGACCATAGGGAAGGCTTTCTAATAACCTCAGGCAGGCTAGATTCCTGACATCCTTCTCCAGGCTTAGGCACACATGTCCCTAATTTAGCCTCTTCATGGTGTGTTACCCAAAACTAGTCCTAAAAGATGCTCATCATGAAAAAATGCTCTAGGGTCTTAAAGGTCTGAGAAATGCTGCTTTCTGTATTCCCCATCTTACATTTGAAAAATTGCATGTTAGCTTATTAAAAACTCTGAGAGTTCCTGCCATTAATTTATTTCACATTACATAATATTCACTAGGTCCTGTGGGCTACACTGGAAATGCTTCACTGATTCATACTGGAGAGTTCTTTGGGGTTTGTATTGGGCAGAATAGATGTTCCCCCTGCAAGACAGCCTGACATTTGTGCCCTGGCTAGGAGTTTTCAACCACTGTAACTCAGCAGCTGAAAGGCTGCCAGTGCTCAGGAGCCGCCCATTCCAGCAAGGCCAGGTTGCAGGGCAGGAAGAGCCCCAGGAACCCGCTTGGCTGGGAGGTTTCTCTGCTTTCCTGTTCCTCCGAAGAGGTCCAGGTGCCTAGAAGCACTTCCTGGTGGGTGCTGTCACCTAGTGGCTGGTTTGGATACTTCATTGGAATCTTTTATATTCACTGTCCTCTCTGCCCACCCTGCCCAGCCTGCTTCTTCATTTCACCTCTGCATTCCTTGCCAGGGAAGCTGCCTATTGTTAATGACCGTGATGAGCTAGTGGCCATAATTGCCCGTACAGACCTGAAGAAGAACCGGGACTACCCTCTGGCCTCCAAGGATTCCCACAAACAACTGTTGTGCGGGGCAGCCGTGGGCACCCGCGAGGATGACAAGTACCGCCTGGACCTGCTCACTCAGGCTGGTGCCGATGTCATAGTGCTGGTAAGGGTGCCTCCTGGGTTGAGGGTGGGGGTGGGGGCTCAGCAGAGTAGAGGCTTATGAGGACCCCGGTTCACCTCTACTAAAGCTTATGATGCTCACTAATAATTATAGCTCACGTTTACTGACAGAATCTCCCACAAGCCAGGCACTGTGCTAAGACCTTTATGTATATCGGCTTGTTGCAGTATGGTTCCATTCCCAGTTGTCAGATGAAGAAACTAAGGCTCAAAGGTGAAGTAATTTTGTTTGGTTAGTGAGTTGATGGGAGCAGGATACAACCCCTGGAGATGTCTCCTTATAAGAGGACCAGTCTGTACAGTGAGCAGGGAGGGCTGCGTCCGTGCTGGGAGAGTGTGCATTAGTGGTGTTTAGCTTTTGGGGGAAAGCAGGCCTCTTTGAGAATTAGCTGAGAGTTGTCAAGTGACTTTTCAAAAAAAAAGAGGAAAAGCATTATCATAACAATTTTCATGGGATTTCAGAGTTCTGTCTACTTAGGACCTCCCTCCCCCAGTGAGGATCTTACCTTCTAAGCCTGGCTTTTCCATCCCCTTCTCACAGGACTCATCCCAAGGAAACTCAGTGTATCAGATAGCCATGGTGCACTACATCAAGCAGAAGTACCCCCACCTCCAGGTGATTGGGGGGAATGGTGAGTGAGGGTTCCCCTCTCACCCCCTGCTCTTGTCCCCTCACTGTGTAACCCCTCTCTGTTGTTTAGTGTTCCTAGGTGAAGCCATCGCTGTTGGCATGCAGTGCAGGGAGCATGTTGGACTTTGGTTGTGGAAGGGGGGTCAGGGGACTAGGCTGGGGTCCCAGGAAGCCCATGGAAGGACAAGGCATCCTATCCTCACATTGTTCCTCTGTCCCACCCCCACTCTCAGTGGTGACAGCAGCCCAGGCCAAGAACCTGATTGATGCGGGTGTGGACGGGCTGCGTGTGGGCATGGGCTGCGGATCCATCTGCATCACCCAAGAAGGTGGGTGTCAATAAGAGGGTGGTGCTGGCCCCTTAAGCCCCCCACGGGCCCAGCCCTGCCCTAGGATATCCCTCTTGTGCCACAAATGCAGGCTGAGTTCTCTCTCTTCCAGGCCCCTTCCTTGGGTAGGTGGTGGGATCTGCCCTGTGTGGCTCCTGCCCCAAGGGCAGCGAGGGGTAAGCAGGTGAGGGTGCTGACATGCACCAGCCCACTTCTCACATTCTGGCCAAGGAGACCCAGTCTGGAGGCCTGAGGCTGGTGTGACTACCTTCCCAAGGGGCTTGTGGGAAGCCAGCTCAGGGTTTGGATTAGATTTGTGATGAGGCAGATACTTAAGACATGGAGACAACATGCCCCTGCATACCTAGGGATACACACCCACATTGCTGTGTGGTCACAGCTATTCCTCTCAATCACAAAGCCCTTTAGTAAGGTGGGTTTCTGACAAGGAGGGAGGAGGGGTGACCCTGACACATGACCCTGACCTGTGGTTGAGGGGTGCTCCCTGGAGCTGGTGTCTGTCTTGTGGAGTGGGTGCTTGGAGAAGTGAATCCTGGCGAGGCCTGAGGGGTTATGTCTGGGCTCTCTTGTGCAGGTCATTTTTCCAAAACACTGAGCAACTCATTTGGCTTTCCCTTCCTGAATAGCTCTCCCTTTTGGTCTTTGGAGCCTCTGTTTTTTAAGTGTCTACCCTTCACCTTGGCTGATCACAGAGTAAAATGTGGGCCGTCTCTCACTCATTTAGCAAATATTAATTGAGTATGTACTATGTGTCAGGCAGTTCTAAACCTTGAGACATAGTAGGGACAAAACAAATGAAAGGTTTCTTCCCTAGTTCATCCAGCCTTGCATCTATCCCAGTTTCCTTACAATTCCCACTTAAATTCTAACACTTTTAGGACCTTGGACAATTAAACATGAAAAATGCAAACCAATATCCCAAAGGAGGCCATAAATACATAAACCTAGTAACAACCTTTGCAAATGAAGGCCTCAAAGGGGAACTTGAACATTGAGGATAGGTGAGGCTGCGGACCACCTATCTGGGGGTGCTGTATTGTGAAGGCCAGTTCTGCTCCCTCATTAGAACCCTGGTAGTGCTGTTATGGGTGGGGTAGTCCGTGTTCCTGGAGTGGTGTTAGCACCTCTAATATGCTCCAGAAACACCATCCAGTCCCATCCCTCCCCAGGGTAGAGGTAGGGTACAAGGAGAAAGGGCTGGCCTAGACCTGGGCCTGGCCTTGGTGCTGTGTTAACTCCCTTCTGCTTTGTGTACCCCACCCTCCCCCAGTGATGGCCTGTGGCCGGCCCCAGGGTACCGCGGTGTACAAGGTGGCTGAATATGCTAGGCGCTTTGGTGTGCCCGTCATAGCTGATGGCGGCATCCAGACGGTGGGGCACGTGGTCAAGGCCCTGGCCCTTGGAGCCTCCACAGGTGAGGGGGTGCTGCTGGAGCTTGGATAGGTAGGGGGCTGGGAATGGGCAGGGCAGCAGGAGGACAGGGCCTGAAGCACTGACCCCTCAACTGCCATAGTGATGATGGGCTCCCTGCTGGCCGCCACCACGGAGGCCCCTGGCGAATACTTCTTCTCAGACGGGGTGAGGCTCAAGAAGTACCGGGGCATGGGCTCACTGGACGCCATGGAGAAGAGCAGTAGCAGCCAGAAGCGATACTTCAGGTGCCCCAGCCCTGGCAGATCAGCCCCACCCCTTGGGCCCACAAGTGCCACTGACTCCCGAGAGTGTGTCCACCATATTGTAGTTCTGGAAACTGAGGCCCAGAGCAGCAACAGCAGACACAGGGTCATGCTTGCTTTTGCTTATGCTGTAGCCAGTGAGCAGCCAGGGACTATTCCGGGTGGTTCCTCTCTCTCTGTTTCCATGAGAGGTAGGGTGGGGTCCTCTGGGCATTGGGCTGCTGGGCTGAGTCTCCCACCCTCCATGCAGTGAGGGGGATAAGGTGAAGATTGCACAGGGCGTGTCAGGCTCCATCCAGGACAAAGGCTCCATTCAGAAGTTCGTGCCCTACCTCATAGCGGGCATCCAACATGGCTGCCAGGACATTGGGGCCCGCAGCCTGTCTGTCCTGCGGTGAGTATGTGACCCTGGGAGGCTCCGTTTCCCTCCTGCTTCCTTCCTCTCTCTCCTTGGCCCTTGGTGCCCCTGACATGCCCTACTTACCTGCCTGCCAGGTCCATGATGTACTCAGGAGAGCTCAAGTTTGAGAAGCGGACCATGTCGGCCCAGATTGAGGGTGGCGTCCATGGCCTGCACTCGTAAGTGTGGTGGACTTCTCGTCCTTGCCTGCTGGCAGGGGTTGGGCAACTGAGGCCAGACTTACAAGGCCAAACTGAGATTCCAGGGACCCCATGTCCCATCTGCAGCAGGGATGCTGTGGCAGGATGACCCCTCACTCTCTCCTGTAGTGCCCAGCCCACCCTGTCCCTTGTCCTATTGCCCTAATGCAGGCATGCGCCTCCCCTCCCCTCGGGCCTCTTCCCGAGCAGCGAATGGGAGGTGTAGCCGCTAGCCTAGCAGCAGCTGGGCTCCTAGCCTTTGCTTGCTCAGGAAGCTTGGTGGCTGGTGGCAGGGTGCTACTGGTGCTGGGCTCTTGCTGGTGGTGGCCCCAGGCAGGCAGGTAGAAGGTGGGGGTGTGAGCCCTCTGGTGGGGACAAGGGCAGAGAGATGGATGACAGGGCCAGCGTCAGTGACCGTGGGTGGGGGGCAGTGCTAGTTGGCAGCAGTAGTCTTCGCAGGCATGCACCCTGCCCTGGTGGAAAGGCCCGTCTCCCCAGACATGGGGGCCATCTAACTGTGTCTCTTTCTGCCCCGCCCTCCCATAGCTATACCTTTCTGCCGTGTAAGTAACCGCGCTGCCGGGGCCAAGCATAGAGTAGAGCAGGGGCAGTATGGGTGGGACCTGGGGTGGGGTGGCTATTAGATGGGAATGGCACTTGGGTGTAGTCATGAGACATGGACCCTGGGATTGGGCCCTCCCAGACCCCTGTCCCTAATACTATAGTGGAGGAATCCAGCAGCAGCCCCTCATCTAACCAAAACACAAATCCCCTTCTATGGTACAGAGATATGCCTGGGACCCTGGGCTTGAGGCTGCCTTGTCTTAGACTGGACCTAGTAATGACAAGGGGCCTGGGCCACTATGTGTGCAGGGGTCGGGTAGAGACATGGCAACAGAGTTCCATCATCTGGTTGGAGCTTACTCTGTGAAGATAGACCATGCCTTTCTGAGCTGTCTCTCCATCCCGGGCACTGAGGACAGTCCACTCAGATGTGGCAATGGCCTAAAAGAGCATTAGCCTCTCTGGACCTAAACAGTCCGTCAAGGAGTTCTGGCCTGGGGAGGAAAGAGGCCCAGCGCCTGCTCGCTGCCCACTCCTGTGGCTGAGAGGCTGGGGTTCCTGCAGCTTCCTGTCCTCTCCCATGTCTGGGGACTGTAGGTGAGGGCATTGGGGAAGGGCACAGGGTCCACACACCCACTCTTTGTCCTCCTCTTGCCTTGTCCCCACAGTTATGAGAAGCGGCTGTACTGAGGACAGTGGCGGAGGCCGAGGTGGTGGAGCAGATGCAGCCCTGGGTCCCCCTTTGGGCACAGCCTCCCTCCATAACTGAGGTGTCCACAGATTTGCACTACGGGTTCCCCAGTTCCTTTGCAGGGAGAGAGGAGGGGAGTCCTTGAGAGGTCTGCAGCCCCTCCCTGGGCATCCCCTGCAGAGTCAGGACTGCTCCCTGGGCCAGGCTGCCCTAGGAGTCCCTGGGTTCTCCCTTCCTCAGCCCCCTGAGCCCAGCCAGCCCGGGCTCTCAGGCCCTGCGCCTGCCTCAGGTCTTTCTTGCTGCAGCCTGCTCCGGCCTGGCTCCTGCCCTGGGGCAGGTGGCCCCTCCTGGCTTTTGTAGGGCACCTCCCTCCCTAGCCCCACCCCAGGAAATGGTGCTCTCCTGGCCCTGCCTCTGGCCCTTCCCAGGCTGCTGCCCCCTCAGCCATGTGGCACTTCTGGGCTCCTGACCTAGGCCAGGGGGAGGTTTCTGCCCCCTTCCCCTGTCCCTGGGCTACCCTTGGGCCCTGCTCCTGAGGCCACTCCCCCGATCCTGGCCCCAGGAGGAGGCCACCCTCATAATGGCCGCCTGCCCATCATTCCTGACTCACCACCATCCCCAGGCGCACCATTCCTGCCCTCTCCTCAGCTGCAGTTGAAGGCTTTAACTTTGCACACTTTGGGGTCACAGTTGCATCATTGTATATTAAATCTGAATAAATCAAGCAGGTCTCAACACCTCTGCTATCCTTTCTCCATCCCTTGAGATCACTCAGTGGCTGCAGCCCCACGGGCACCAGGCCCAGCCTCCCCAGAAAAATGACAAAAGCTTTATAGTACTGTAGGGGGTATATACACAGGTGGGCTGCATGGTGGGAGGTCTCTCAGACCTGTGTCCACACCAGCATTCCTGCCTGCTGCCCCCTGGACAGCAGCTCCTGTAGCCAGGCAGTTTCACAGAGGGGGTCACCATGGCTATAGCAACAGAGGCTTTGTGAGCAGCTGCTAGAAAGCAGCCACTGCAGCCTCATAATGGCGAAGTGTAGCCCAGGCAGAGGCAGACATACAGCGTGGCTGCAGCCCTGACCACCGAGCCCAGGCCTGTGGTCTTATCAGGGCACACAGCAGAGCAGGTCAGCAGGTCAGTTCCTACTCAGGACCTGCCTCCCAGTCTCGGACCCTCACTGGAGGAGACAGCACTGCCACATGGCTGCTGAATACCCCTTGGAGGTGAGGGGTCTTGGGACATTCACATTGGCTTCCTGTACCTCTGTCATAGTTGGGCAGGGGCCACAAAGCTGTCCCACTGAGGTACAGATACCACTTGAATGAGCAGAAGCAAGGACGATGGCCTGGGAATGCTCTGGTGGCAGGAATGAGCACAGGGTGAAGAAAAGCCTGGTTTGTGGAAAATGAAGGTCTGGAAACATTCCCATGACTATGGAGAGGGGCTTCCGCAGCTCCCTGTTGGCAACTGACTTCTCCCAGGCCCCTTCTGATGGAGAGCCACTTGGTCAGGGGCCAGATATATGTGGATGGTGTACCTGGGACCTGATTTTTACTGCATCATTTTCCAGCTCAGTGCTTCTTCAAGGATGAGAAGGAAAGAGCTGGATGGCAAGAATGTCAGATGGTTCAGGGCTGGATGGACAATTGCTTCAGAAGTTGTGGCAAAGTGATTGGGTCATTGACAGTCCCTGGAGGCCTTGTGCCCTAGAGTCTATGGCCTTGGTGAGCACTTAGAGTCAGAGGTGGCCCAGCTGGAAGGAAGAATGATTCCCAGATCCCAGGGGATGGTAACAGATGAGAGGGGATAGACCAAAATGAGGCCTTGTTTCATGGTTTGCCTTGCACATGGGTTTACAAAAATCAGACAGGAATCAGCTTGACCAGCCATTGAGATGAGAATGGTCTAAGGGTGTTCAGATAAATGCCAAGTCACTCTGAATCAAGAGTGTGAATGGTTCAAAGGGAGAAGTTTCCTTTTGAACTAAACCTAGTTGGTCAATAGAACTGAAAAGGCTACCTTGTAAGTCAGAGACCTCCCCATACTGGAGGTACATTAGCATTAGTGTGGCTCCTCTAGAGCAGCAGTTCTCAACCTGTGGGTCGCGACCCACAGGAACTGTATTAAAGGACCGTGGCATTAGGAAGGTTGAGAACCACTGCTCTAGAGGAAGATTTAGTGCTGTTGTCCTTGAGCTTTGGTATGTGTCAGAATCACCTGGAGAGCTAATACTGAACACAGAGGCCCAGGCTTGCCACAGGCGGATGGCGGTCTGGGCTGCAGAACTGTGACTCAGTCCCAGGTGCTGATACATAATAGCTTGAGAATCAACTGCTATAGAGGAAATTTGTGCATCCAGTTCCATGATTTCTGAGACAATGTCCAAAGCATGTGTCCTAAGAAAGGAATTTCAGGTGTCAGAGCACCCATCTCATGCCTCATGGTGAGGATTAGGTGAGGTTGGTTATAGGCACTCAGCAAATTAGTCTGTCTCCTACTTGCCCTCCACTTGTTGGATGTATAGGGGTGGGAGATAAATGTACATAAGTCTGGACCTGACAGCACACTCATGCTGGGTTGCAAATTCAGCCACAGTGGGGGAGGTCCAGGTGGGATAAAGGGACAGATGCTCTGGGTAGGAAGGCCACATCAGGTGGATATTCAGAGGCAGCCCAGAACCACATTTGGGATGCAGATCAGAGACACCTTGTTCAGCAGAACTGCATCTCCACCTGGAGTCCAGCCAGGTCTGTGCAGCTCAGACGCCACTCCCTCACTCCCAGGAACATTCACCAGTGCCATTCAGCCCAGGCTCCTCACTAGCAGGCTATCAAAAGTGGCCTGGCAGATGCTGAGCCTGCTGTGGCATCACAGGTCCAGCTCATAAGCAGCAGCGTCTGCCTGTGTGAAGGTGTAGAGACCCAGGGAGAGAGTGTGCACCACTGCTGGGCAGCCAGCCTATGCTCCAGGGCCTCACAGCAACCCCAGCACCTGGGCAGCCTACATAGGAAGTGGCTGAGCATGCAGAGCTGCAAGTGCTTGGCCTGGACATCTGGCCTCTCCCCCAGCCAGAGCAGGAACAGGAGCAGTGTGCAGGGCCCAGGAGACCCTGGGAGGCCTGGCATGTAGTACAGCTGGATGGAGGGGGAGAGTGAGTGGCAGGGAGCCATCTCTGGTGAACTTTGGGGTACCCGTGGATGAGGAGCAGGGAGTGTCCTTGGCCTTTGGTCCCTCCCAAGGCTGAGAACAGGGACTTTGACAGGGCATGACCTGATCATTCTGGAGGGGCCAGGCCAGCCCTCTGAGGCCCCTTTCAGCTCTAGTACCAATCAGAAAATGGGCTGCCACCTGCAGGGAAGGAGGAGTCAGCATCCCAACTGTGTGCAGCTCAGCGACCTTGATCCCTCCCTTCACCCCCTAACTTCACATCCGGAGTCAGGTAAGGAAGAGGGGCCACCAGATGAGCATGAGGGGGGTCTCCGCCTATGCTTCTGCTGAGCTTTTTATTTTATATTATTTTATTTATTTATTTATTTATTTATTTTGCAGTTTTGGCTGGGCCTGGGTTTGAACCTGCCACCCCAGGTATATGGGGCCGGCACCCCACTCCTTGAGCCACAGGCACCACCCCTGAGCCTTTTATTTTTTCAGCATCCCTCCTGCTCAAAAGGCCAAACTCCAACCTCAGTCCTCTGCCCCCTGCCTTACACACAAACTCAACTAATTAGGGGTTGGGAGACCAATCCTGTTAACGTCACCACACCCCCTGATGCGAAGAGTTTGGAGGCCAGGACCTGGGCAGAGGGGAGTGGCCGGGTCAGAGCACCCCATCTCCTACAACCTTTACCCAGCCCCAGCGCCCAGGCCTGTTTCTCACAACTCTTGTCCTCAGGGAAGGGCGCCTCACCTGCAGGGTGCAGGAGTCACCAGCTTCCTCCTCTGTCACCTTACTTGTGGCTCAGCTCAGGAGGGAAGATGAGCGGGGCTGGGGACCCAAGGAGACCTGGTCCCCTGCCTCCTAATCCACTCTCTGCTAAGCCCATTGGTGGTGACAACAGTTTCTAGGCTAAGAGCCAGGGTGTCTGGCTCCCAGTTAGCTATGTCCTGAACTCAGCTAGAGTTGGAGAGGGGGCATCTGGACAGCAAGGTGCAGGTAGGCACAGGACAGGTAGAGACAGATAGAGATCAGACTTTTCCTTGCCCCCTGCCTAGATTTCTCTACTTGTGAGCCTAACAAGGAGAGGAGCACTCCTACACCCCAGTACCCCATCAGCTTCCTGACTCTTGATCCCACGACTCAGCTATTCCACTTCACCTTTCAGGGCAAGCCCCAGGATGTCTAGGGGCAGGGCTGGCTCCCGCAGGGCTGAGCACTGGCAGCTGGCATCTTTTTGCTTCTCCCTCTTCTGCTTGAGGACAGGATGACAGAGGTTCCAAGAAGTTCATCTGACAACTGTCACGGTGGGTAGAAAGGTTTTTCCCAGAGAAGAAAAGGGGAGCAGGAGCTGAGCTGAACTGCTCGCCACAGGGAGGGATGGTTGTCTCCTGTGACCCTTACATGCCCAACTTTAACCTCTTCATTCCCACGGCTCCCTTCCCGTAGAAAGCGGGCTAGTGGGAAACAAAGTGGGTATCTGAGCTGCGGATTCGGAGCTTCAGGAAATAGACTAAGGGGAGAGACTTTCAGGGACCGCGCACACGGAGTCCTGCTCTGAATCCTCTTTCCTTGCATGGGAGAAAGGACATCGCTCCCAGTCCTCCCCGGGGTCATAGTGCTTCCAACTCCCTCCCATACCGCTGGTCTCTGGGAAAATCTGGGGACAAAAAGAGCAAAGAGCTTTTATGTGGAGAAGTTAGGGTGAGAAACGAGACGGAGGCGTGTGCCCTGCTTCTGGCTGCGACTCCGGGTCTGGGAGCTTCAGAAGCAGTGCGGCACTGCGGCCAGCAGATGGCGCCAGCACCCACCGACCTGTGGGACCCTCGGAAGCCGGAGCAGAGCAGTTTCCTAGGCAACAGGCTGCACTTCCGAAAGCCCTACCCTTAACGACCATTCTCGGGTCACCCGGGTCCCAGTAAAATTTGGTTTCTGAAGGACAGGAAAGGACTGGGGGTAAAATAATCTCTCAGAAAGGAGAGAGGCTGGCTGGCATGGGGAAGGCAGCCTAAAAGACCTCCTTTTTTCGGCGCCATTTATTACAACGCGCCAGACGGTGCGCTAGGTGCTTCTTATTCTCAGTGACTTTGTTGACAGCAATGCATGTTCTTTCACTGTGGAAGGGGAAGACAAGTCTCAGAGATATAAAGCGACTCCCCCAAGTACAGCTGGTAGGAACCTATGCCCGCCTGGATGTCCTCCTGTCCACACTATTCTGCCTCCTGCCAAGGGTCAAGTGTCCAAGCCCCCGTGAGGAGGGCTGAGGCCAGGCTTGCTGGGAAACCCGGAGCAGCTGCAGTGGGGGAAGAGAGACAAAAAGAAATCCCAGTTCACAGCTATGATTTAACAATAAAAAAAAAAAAGAAATTAAAATAAAAAAAAGAAATCCAGCCCCTTCTGGCCAAGTTCTTTCCTTGACCAGCCCCAGTGGGGGGCCCTGACCTCTACCTGGGGCTTCTTTCTATCAAAGGACCACAGAGATGGATGGAAGGGGATTTAGGAATTCTGGTGGCTGTGTGACCTATCCATACCATGGGCAGGAGAGCGCTCTCCAAGAAGGGCATGAAACTGGAGCGCAGGACTATTCTGTGGAGAGAATTCAGGAAAAGATTCAGTTTCAGGAATTGTGCAGACAAGGAAACCAACTTCAAGCAGTTCAAGAGAAAGATCCGGAGGATTCAAATTCAGTTCACTTGTCAATCCATGTTCCCTTGAGATCTTATCTTCCTGACATGCCACATTTCACACTGAACATAACTAATACTGAATTTCTGGCTCCCTGCATTATTATTATTAGAGAAACAAAACCAATTACACACACACACACATACATACCTATCACACACATATAGAGAGACTTATTATAAAGAATTGCTCACATGATTATGGAAGCTGACAAGTCCCAAAGGTCTGCAGTTGGCAAGCTGGAGATCCAGGAAAGCCAATGATGCAGTTGCAGTTTGAGTCCAAAGACCTGAGAACTAGGAAAGCTGATAGAGTAAGTCTGAAGTCCAAAGAAGACCAATGTTCCAGCTCTAAGACAGTCAGGCAGAGAGAGCAAATTCTGTCTTTGTCAGCCTTTTTGTCCTATTCAAGCTTTCCACTGATTGGATGAGGGCCACCCACATTGGGAGGGCACTCTGCTTTATTCAATTTGCCAATTCAAATGCTAATCTCATCCAGAAACACCCTCACAGACATGCCCAGAAATATATTTAACCAAATATCTGGGCACCCTATGGCCCAGCCAGGATGTCAGATATCATTAACCATCACACTCCTCACCACCCTCCCAGATCTGGTCCTCTTTAAATCTACCCCATCTCAAGAAATAGCAATTCCATCCCTCTAGTTTCAAAGATAAAGAAAACAAAACATTTTTTACTCTTCTTCCTTTCACACTCCATGTTTAATCTGTCAGAAAATCCTCTGGGCACTGCCTCCATAAAGTATCTTCAGCCTGTACTTCCTCCAGGCTCTTCCCAACTATGCCAGCCCAGAGTATCACCATCTCCTGCATGGATTACTGCAATGAGCTCCAATTTTCCCAGTCCCCAGTGTTGTCTCCCTCTAGAGTTTTCTTAGCACAGCAGCCAGGGTGATTCTTTTAAGTTAGAGCATGACATTCCTGTGTTCAAAACCCTTCAGTGGTTTCCCTGGAGTTACTGTAAAAGCCAGTCTTCACTGCGGCCCATAGGCCCTTCATTAGCTGCCTTCCACTGTCTTGGGCCTTGTTTTCTCTAGCGTTCCCTTTACCCATTCTGTCCCAGTCACACTGGCCTCCTTGCTGTCCTTGCTTCCCTAGGCCAGTTTCTCTCGCTCGCCCACTGCCCTGTGGCTCACTCTCTCACGTCCTCCAGTATCTGTTCAAGGGCAGCATGTTAGACCCGCTCTATACACACCCCCAAACAAAAGACCAAACCACTCTAACCCCCCTTCCTGCTTTACTGCTTTCCGTAACACATCATAAACATGCACTCTGCTTATATGCACAGTGTCTGTTTCCCCTCATATGTCTTTATCCCCTAAAATGATGTCACTTGCAAATACTTGTTAAATGAATGAATGGATGCAGAAAACACATGTTCATCACCCAGTATCCACCTGGAAGGATGGCAATGCTGAGGATGCAAAAATAGACAAAGGATACATGTTCCCTCAAAGAACTTGGCACCAACCAGGAGAAGATCAGTGATCAGCTTTATTTTTGTATTTGTGGGCAGTACAGTGTGTATACAATGGTAACACAAAGACCCTGTACACTTGGAGGGTTTACTGTACACTGGACGTGGTGTTTACATGCATTATGCCTTTAACACAGTCCTGGGATGTTATTGTCCTCATTTCCAGAGAAGAAAACAGTCTCAGAAGGACACAATCATTTGCCTAAAGTCACTGATTTCCTCAGTCCCCAAACTGAGGTTCTGACCCTTTCTAGCCCTTGCTCTTTTTACTCTTCTAGGGGAGGTCAGGAAAACCCTGGGATGGAGAAAGGAAGAAGAAGGGGATGTGGGTAAGGGGAGGCTTCCTGCCCACCAGGAGAGTGGGAGAGAAGGACTGAGCTGGCAGGGGGGCCTGGGCAAAAGGACTCTGTGCCAGCCCTGCCAGCCTCTCCCCTCCATCCGTGTGTGTGTTCTACAGCCCTAGGGCTGACTGGGCTCCCTCCCTGGCATTGGCTGTCTTGCCACACCCCACCCTTGCCTCAGGACTGGCTATACAGGGATCCCTTTCTGGCTCAGTCAGGCGTATAACCCCAGGCTGACAGGCATCCGGTGCCAGGACAGCTGTGGCTGGCCAACGGTGAGGTCACAGGCTGAGCACTCGTGGTCTGCCCCTCCTCCCTCTCATCACAGGCTCAGTCCTTGCCCTGCCTGTCTGCAGAATTCCTCCAACTCCCTCCCATCTCACAGCTTCACCACAGAAGGCTCTGGCCTCTACCTGACAAGGCTGAGTGTATTAGTTTTCTGTTGCTGCTGTAACAAATTACCACAAATTTAGCTGTTTACACAACAGAAATTTCTTAACCTTCTCTTCTTGAGGTCAGAAGTCTAAAAGTTCCTCTAGGCTGCATTTCTTCTGGAGGCTCTAGGAGAGAATCCATTCCCTCACTGTTTCCAGCTTCTAAAGGCTGCCTGAATTCTTTGGCTCATGCCCCCTTCCTCCATCTTCAAAGCCAACAGCATAGTAACTTCTAACCTGTCTACCTTTCTGACATGCCTCCATTTTCACATCTGCTCTGTCTCTGACAGTCCTGCCTCCATTATAATGATCCTTGTGATTACACAGGCCTCACTAGATAATCTGAGGTAATCTCTTCATCTCAAAACCCTTAACCCAATCACATCTGCAAAGTCCCTTTTGCCATGTACAGTAACATATTCACAGGTCCTTGAGAATAGGAAATGGACATCGTTGGATGGCCATTATTCTGCTTCCCCTTAAGTGTATTTATAGCACACTTACCATGAGCCATGCTCATCGTATGAAATGAAACCTTTCCTCCTTGTAACTACTGCTCCCCTCCACAGCCCTCTGCTTTGGTCTTGAATCCCTTGGGTTTGCATCTTGGACTGGCCTGCGAGCTCCAGAGGCAGAGGTCGTGTCTTAAACCTTGGGGCCCTGGCATGGGGCATAGAGGAGCAGGCACTCAGGCAACATCAGGTTGGAAGGAAAGAGGAGATTTTGTGGGCTGGGGTACACAAATGGGCTCTGGAGGACCTATGGCATGCCCACACCCCTCTGCCATGTATATGGCATTGTGTGTCTGTCCATTTTTCTGGGCAGAGAGAGCAGAGCTTCCACCATATTTTCAGTGGGGGATTAACATAACACCCCCCCCCCCCCAGATCAAGAATCTTCTTGATCTTTGGCTGCTCCTCATCCTGGGCTCCCTTCTCCGAGCCTACCTGTCTCCAGGGTTTACTCAGCACCAGGGGCCACAGTCAGGGAGGTAGTGGTGAGGGTGTGGGATGAGGCACCATTCTATACTCCCTGCCTGTTGTTACAAATTCTGGAAGAACATACCCAGACCTGCTTGGACATTGGGCGGGGGAGCTTCCTGGGCCTGGGTTAAGCAAGGACAGGGCACCAAGGAGGCTGAATGTCTATAAGGAGACACCATAGTGGTGGTGGTGGCGGCAGTACACCCCTGCTGTCCCCTCTAGACAGCTCTACTCACACTGGACTGGGAGGGCAGTCACTTGCTGCCACTTTTTAAACAAGCATCTGGGTAGTGCTAACAGTGCTGCTGGTCAATGGACCATACTTTGAACAAAGGCCCTAGGGGATCTTGGTCCACTCCTGTCCCTTTCTTTTCTTCTGCATTCATTCTGTGAGTCATTAATTTTGAAGCTCCCACAATATGTCATGTTCACCCCCTGTGCCAGCTGTGAGGGGCCAGATGGGAGAAGCTGCCCCCTCTCCTTTCCCTGGCAGAAAGCAGCCCCTTGGAGGGGGAACATGGCCTTACTTGGGTGCCAGAATGAAGCAGGGTGTTCCTCCCTTCAGCTTCTCAACATCCACCTCTAAGCTCCTGGTTGCCTCCCACCCTGCCTGCCCTCAAGTTCCACGGTGGTCTCCGCCCTTCCGATCTTTCCTGCCCAGGGCCCTGCAGACGTGACTTCACTCTGCTATCAGCAGCAGGCCGCCTGGGAGAAGAAGCGGTGTGGTCCTCACAGCTTTGCCAAGGCGGGACTGGAACACAGCTCTCCCAGCTCCCCAAGAAGCCTGATCCAGACACATGATTACAGGATTACAGAATGGAGTGCAACAAATGGATTATTTCACCTTGTAAAACAGAAAGTGCATTTTGGGCAATCTCCTCCAATAGCCACAGGCACTAACTAGTATTTCCAGTATGCCTCTTCACCCAGGCCCTCATGCCTGGGCTGGTGTTTCAAAGGGGGTCCTCCAGCGCCCCCTGCAGGCCACATGCTCAGGGGCTCCGCCTGTGGTGGGGTGGGCAGAGCAAAGAACAGAAACATGTAGAACTCAGGCTGTTCATGCTCACAGCCCTCACTTCAGATACCAAACTGCCCTCCTATAGCCCAGGAAAGGAGTAGGTGTCAAGGGGTAGAGAAAAGAACTCGAGGGCGTCCAGAAGATCGCCTCTCTTCTCCCAAGCATCCCCAGGCATGGAGCATGTCCTTTACTGAAGTCCCAGCCCCAGCCCAGGCCCTCTAGTAGGGGAGGGAGACAGGTGGCCCCAGCATCAGCATTGCCATTTAGGAATCCTGCCATTTACAGGAAGAAGGCCTCAGGGGAAACGAGGGGAGGGCTGAGACCAGGGAGCAACATGAGGTTTCTCTCCAACTCTTGGCTGTAGGGAGTGGGGAGGCCTGCAGAGGAGAGGTGGGGCCTCGGATTTGGGGCACTCTCCTCCTCTGTGCATCCAAAGCCTGATTAGGCCTTTTGTGGGTGCTGACCTGGTGGCTCTGTTGTCATCCCCCCTCAGCCACAGGCCCCTCAGCTGTTCCTGTCCCTGCTCTCTGAGGACCTGAGGGTCAGAGGTATGCCCTAGGAGGGCAGCGGGGGTCTCCACTCCCCTACTGCGTGAAGCAGCTGAGCTCACCTGGCACTTGTGGAAATCCTTCAGGCTGTCAAAAGCCAAAGCCCTACAGAGGTTTGTCCCCACTGTTGGTGTTGGCCTTCATGTGGGAGGAGGAGCTTGGATTAGAGCCTCCAGCACTGCCACTGACCTATCACCCCACCTCCCCTTATGCTGTGCCTGGGTGGTCCATGGGTCTGAGGCCGAGTGGGAGGGGCAGAAGTACAGCCTCTGCTCTAAACAGGCAAGACGTGTACTTTTTCACAGTGATGTAACACCCAGGATAGTTTTCCCTGGGTCCCACTCTGACATACAAAACAAACAGATCAATCTCTCAAGGTGATACCAGCCACCAGTCTTGTTACCTCTACCTGCTGGCAAGAGTTCACCTTGCAGCCCAGCCCCTGGCCATGTAGTCTCTTCCTCTCCTCTTGTCCTGGTATCCTCCCACCAATCTCTTCCGTTCACTGACCCAGACTTCTCTACCCCTCACACCCCCACCCCATGGTTTCATCTTTCACTCCTGGAACCATAGCACCATAGTACAGATAGCAGCAAACACTCACCCAGCACATCTATATGCCAGGCACAGTGCAAAGTACTCTGTAGCTATTGACTTATTTAATGGTCACAGTAACTCTACGAGGGAAGAACTGTTATTATCCCCACTCTGCAAATGAGGGGACTGATATACTGGAGAACAATAAGGTAGAGTGAAGTCTGAGGGCTGAAGAAAGAAGGAGAATGAGACCCACAAAGCAGATATTTGGAAGCAGCTGCCCTTGACACAAGATGAAAACACTGTTGTTTTAATTACAAAGTAATGTGTGCAGCAGACTTCCTGACTGTTGCCCTGCTCACACCTAATCCCCAAGAGCTAAAGACACAAAGAGATGAAAAGCAGGAACTCACTGGAGGGCCCCCTCTGCTGGCCTATCCAGGTCCCCCACCCTAGGAACCAGAGCAGGAGGCAGAAGACAGGGACCAGGACAGGAAGGGGACCAGGGCAGGGAAGGTTCCTACTCATCAAGTCCCTCCCCCGACTGAGCTTCTCATTTGCCATTTTTCTTCATCTGTCTTGGAGAGAGCAGGGAGTCACCTACTGGTCTTGGACCTGTGGGTGGTGAGGAAGGTGTCTGACCTGCCTGTGACACGGCAGCCTCATAGAGCTGGGCTGAGAAACCCTAGTTCCAGGCCTGAATCTTCTCAACAGTCCTGACATAGCCCCTCCATCCCGTCATGCCCTTTCTCTGCCTCCCTGGCCCAAGCCAACTCTATTGTCAGGTGGCTGGTGCACGAGCCCCATGATGTTCCTGGTCCACTGTCCCCTCCCAGGAGAACTCAGCCCCAGGAGTCTCCCTGGAATGTGGCCTCACTCTCTGTCCTGGGAGAAGAGGCAGAAAGCTTTGGAACATCGTTAGAGAGGGAGTAAAAATAGCTGGGTTTAGGAAGACTAGACAAGGAAGTGGCTATTAAGAAGATGTTGGCCAGGGCCATCGGAAGTCGGGGATGGATATCTTACTCTGGGACCCAGGAAGATCACAGGATTCTTAAGTGACAGAGGTGCATAAGGTGTTGAGACACACACCTGGTTGATTTGTTTCGTATTTATCCGAATAGGACTTCTTCTTTTTTTTTTTTTTTTTAAACTGAGACAGAGTCACCCGTGGTAGAGTGCCATGGCATCATAGCTCACAGCAATCTCAAATTCTTGGGCTCAAATGATCCTCAGCTTCCCAAGTAGCTGGGACTACAGGTGCCCACCACAACACCTTGCTATTTTTTTTAGAGCTGGGGTCTTGCTCTTGCTCAGGCTGTTCTCAAACTCGTGAGCTCAGGCCATCTACACACCTCAGCCTCCCAGAATGCAGCACTTTTTGTCTTTATTAAAAAGTAATCTATGGAGAAGCAAAGAATGAGAGAAAATATCTTCAAAAGACATAGCTGATAATGGACTGTTATTAAAAATATAAAAAGAACCCTTAAAACTCAATGAAAACACAAATAACCTGACTTTAAAAAGGGCAAAAGACCTGGAAGAATAGCCCACCAAAGATATACAGGTAGTAAATAAGCATATGAAAGACTCTTGACATTACATGTTGTTAGGAAATTGCAAACTAAAACGAGATGCCACCACACACATATTAGAATGGCAAAAGTCCAAAACACCAAATGCTGGCAATGATATAGAGCAATAGGAATTCTCATTCTTTACTGGTTGGAATGCAAAATGGTACAGCCACTTTGGAAGACAGTTTGATGGCTTCTTACAAAACTGAACATACTCTTACCATCTGATCCAACAATCATGCTCCTTGGCATTTATGCAAATGAATTGAAAACATGTCCACACAAAAATTGGCACCACCCCCCACCAAGAAAAAGACTGGTACAAGGCTGTTTATAGCTGCTCCATTCATAATTAAAAATGTGGAAGCAGTCAAGATATCCTTCAGTTGGTGAGTGGATAAACTGTGGTACATCCAGATAATGGAATATTATTCAGTGTTAAAAAGAAATGAGTTATCAAGACACAAAAATAAATGGAGGAAACTTAAAAGAATATTACTGAGCGAAAGAAGCCAGTCTAGAAACATACTGTATGACTCCAACTATACGATCTTCTGGGAAAGGCAGAACTATGGAGACAGTAAAAGGATCTGGGGTGCCCCGGGGCTGGAGGAAAGGGAGGGATGAACAGGTGGGGCACAGAGGATTTTTTAGGCAGTGAAACTGCTTTATATGATATTATAATGGTGGACATGTGTCATTTTGCATTGTTCTGAACCCACAGAATGTACCTGACCAAGATTGAACCCTAATGTAAACTATGGCCTTTGGGTGACCATAGTCTTCCTGTTTCCAGATCTGGGTTCTGCCACTTCCTCATTATGAGACTTTACACAAGTCATGTAACCTCTTTGCTTCAGTTTCCATATCTAGCAGTAAATTAGGATTATATTGTGAGGATTAAATAAATTAATACATATAAAATACTTAAAGCAGTACTCGATATAAACTAAGCCCTTGATAAAGGTTAGTTATTATTGTTATTGATAATTTGACTGCAAGGAGCAAAGACTTAAGTCAGCTCAAGAGAAGAGGAGTGTGGTGAAGGGACATATGTGAACTAGAGCTGGAATCTTGTCAGGAGCAAGGACAGTTGTGTTTGTTATCTGTCTTTCTGCCTCTTCTGTCTCCATTCTTCTAGGTATCTTCTGCAAATTCAAAATTTCTGACTTATACCCAGTCACAGTACACAGACTTGTACACCATGGCTTTTCCATTTTCCCTTTAACTAGAATCTTGGAAATTTTTGTATTCTGTTATATTGATAGTTTCAGTTAGAGAGGGAAGGAGAAAGAGAAAGAATAAGAGAATATGAATCTAATAAAGTCAGCTCATCTTTCTCCATCAGGTTATGTCACAAGTAATCGCTCTTGCCCTTGTTCATTGGCTAAAGAGGGAATAGGGATTTTGTGGACAAAATATGGCTATTACCTCCCAGTAAGTCAGAGTAGGCAGTGTTCCTTAAGGAGATTTGGGGGGAAAGTGCAGATAAACAAATTCAGTAAAGTTGCAGGATATAAAATTAATATACAAAAATAAGTAGCATCTCTATACATCAAAAATTAAAGAAGTCAAGAAAGCAACCTTATTTACAATAGTTACAAAAACATTAACATACCTAGGAATACATTTAATCAAGGAGGTGAAAAATCTCTACAAGGAAAATTATAATACATTGATGAAAGAATTGAAGAGATCATAGTAAAATAGAAAGATACTCCATGTTCATGTAGTGGAAGAATTGATATTGTGAAAATGCTCATACCTACCAAAAGTGATCTACAAATTCAATGCAATCTTTATCAAAAGACTAATGACATGACATTCTTCACAGACATAGAAAAAAAATTATAAAATTTATATGGAACCACAGAGGACACTGAATAGCAAAAGCAATCCTGACTAAAAAGATCTGGAGTTTTCACTCTCCAGAGCAGTGATAGACAGTAAAGCAGTAAGCAGGTAGAGAGAGAGAGAGAGAAAAAAAAAAAAAAGAATGTGAAATAACATTTAAGTTGCTTCTGTAATAAATGGCATGAGGAAGCTAGTTCCCCAGATAGACCTGGGGAAGTATCTTCTGGGCAGAAAGACAGTTCAAAGGCTCTGAGATAAGAACCAATATGGAGCATTTGCAGGAGAGAAAGGAGAGAAATACCTCTAAAGTACAAAAAACAAGGAGGAGACCCTGCAGATGAGAGTGGAAGAAGAGATGGCGTAAGACAGGTCTGGAGGGGCAAGCAGGGACCAGACTATGGAAGTAAGCCCTGTATGCATCACTAAGAAACAGAATTTTATTCAGGGATTGATCTGGTCTTATCTGTGTTTTTTAAAAATCATTTTGTATGCTGGTTGGATAACAGGTGGTAGGAGCAAAAATGGAAGCTAGAAGTCTATTGTAATCTAGGCAAGATAATGATGGCACGGGGGGGGGGAGTATTTTGGAGATAAAGCTGACAGAATTTGCTGATGAATTAGATGTATGGGTGAGAGAAAGAAAGGAATCAAGAACAACAGAGTTTTGACTGTATCAACTGAGAAAGGTGGTGCTATTAAGTAACATGAAAAGAACAGAAAAAACGAAAAGAAAAGTTCTTTTGGTGGGGGGATAGGAGAAGGGGTGTGTGTGTGTGTGTGTGTGTGTGTGTGAAATAATTGGGGAAAGAGAGTTCTATTTGGGGCATGACAAGTTTGACGCATCTCTAGAAGGCTAAGTAGAGAGATGTCAGGTAAGTGGTCAGACAATGAGTCTGCAGTTTAGGGGTCAGAGTTGAAATTTCTTAGTGAGATGAGTGAGATTACCTAGAGCAAACTATAAGTAAAGGAGGCAGAGCTGCAAAGGAGTAGCGCCAAGAAAGTGCAGTGTCTCAGAAGGGAAGAAAGCAAGTCTTCAAAAAGAAAGAATAAATGGTTATGATGGTAAATTTTATTTGTCAACTTGACTGGGCTTGGGGCTACCCAGATAGCTGGTAAAACCACTTCCGGGTGTGACTATGATGGTGTTTTGGGAAGAGGTTAGCACTTGAATTGGTAGGCTGAGTAAAAATCACCCTCACCAATCCTTTATGGGGCTGAACAGAACAAAAAGGCAGAGGAAAGGTGAATTTTCTCTCTCTGCTTAAGCTGGGACATCCATCTTCTTCTGCCCTTGAAAATTGCTGTTCCTTCTTCTCCAGCCTTTGGGCTTGAACTGAGACTTACACCATTGGCTTCTCTGGTTCTCAGCCTTCAGATTTGGACTGGAACTATACCACCAGCCTTCCTGGGCCTCCAGCATATAGACAGCAGATTTCAAGACTTCTCAACTCCTATAATTGTTTCAGCCAATCTCTTTCAATATGTCTATATATCCTGTTGGTTCTGTTTCTCTGGGCAGCCCTGACAAATACAGTGATCAATAGTATTTACTATTTCAACAAGGTTGGAAAGACTCAGGTCCACTAGACTTAGCAAGCTTAAGGTCATAATGATTTGACAAGAGCTCTCTTTGTAGAGCAGTAGGATGGAAACCAGCCTGGAGTAGGAGGTAAGAACATGGAGATGGTAGGAGCAGACTACTTTGCTGTGAAGACCAAAGAAATGGGGTGGTAGTTTGATTCCTGCTGCTTCCCAACCCTTTGATCTTCCTGTTGATTTTGGGCTAGCATCACAGCTTATTTACATATTTATTTTTCAGTTTTTGAAAAATCACTGTAGCTTTGCAGTATAGTTTAACATGTATGTAAATGAGTGAATGCATACCATTCAAAGGAGCAAGTTTCTGCTATGCATCCCATTTAGTACTTTCCTTTTTCCAAAGAATTTTGCTCATTAGTCTTACCAATGAGCTTTAAAATAATTATTTCAAATTTAAAAAGATTATATTGATATTTTAACTAGAATAATACTAAAAATACACATAAATTTAGAGAGAATGAATGACCTTCTAAAATACTGATGGATTCTATCCATAAATGAAGCAATAGTTGGCTGAGTGTGGTGGCTCAAAAATCCCAGCACTTTGGGAGGCTGAGGGAGGAGAATTGCTTGAGGCCAGGAGTCAAAACCAGCCTGGGCAAATTAGCAAGAACATTGTCTCTACAAAAATAACAATAAAAAAATTAGCCAGGCACAGTGGCTCATGCCTGTAGTCCCAGCTATTCAGGAGGCTGAGGCAGGAGGATCATTTGAGCCCTGGAGTTCAAGGCTGCTGTGAGCTATGATTGCACTGCACTCCAGCCTGGAAAACAGGGCAAGACTCTGTCTCTAAAAAACAAACAAACAAATCCCACCCCCAAAGCATAAACATTCTTTCTCCATTTGTCTCAATAAAGTTTTGTAGTTATTGTCACGAGTTCTTTCCATTTCTTGATCAACTTATTTCTTTTTTTAAGGCACTTAGTCTTTATTGAATGGGATTTTCTCCTCCCCTTTCCTATATAGAAAATCTATTAAGTTATTGATGAGAATAACTTTCATCTAACCTTTCATCTAAGCACAATATTTTTCCTAATATTTTTCCATTTTTTTCACACTAAAGATGATATTTTGGCTTTTCCTTTGCTCTTTTCTAACATTCAGTGCTGATTATATCTCCTCTTCTTCTATTCTTTATCTGCCTCCTCCTCTTACTTCTGGTCCTATTGCACTGGCTACAACTTGTAAAACAAAGTTAAATGTCAGCATTGATAGCAGAATCTCCATTTCTAATTCTATGGAAATTCTTCTTATATTTAATTAAATATGAGGTTAGTTGTTCTTTCAATATGGAGTTTTTATCAATTAAGGAAATGCCCTTCCATTATTAATTTTTGAATATGCCTATTGAATATCTATTAAAGTGATCATATATTTTCCTAGTTGGTCTATTGATGTAATAAATTATATTCATGCATTTACATTTTTATTAAAAAATGAATTGTACATTAAAGTGTATGTAAAAATGGGGGGAGATATGTGTGTTTTTTTAAAATGAGAAAATAAACACCAGTGTATTTGCCACATAGGTTAAGAAACGAAATATGACTTGTCTAGAAGTCTCTTGAGTTCCTCTTCCCTGTCATAACCATTCTGTCCTTGCCTCCTCCATCCTCAGGAGTGGTTCTCTTGACTTTTAGGTTAATTGTTCATTGCTTTTGTTTATGGTTTCACCACATATGAGTATATAATTAAACAATACTGAGAGGGAAGCATAATTCTAACTGTGAAAGAAAAGGACAATCCTGTGCTGGATGAAGACTCCCAGGAGGAGAGATGCTGACTAGCCCCTCTGGGTCTTGGTGTGGTTTTAGCTTCCCTGAGAATTTATAAGACTCTTTCCTGGAGATGTCAGGGCAAGGTCAAGAGAA
This sequence comes from Loris lydekkerianus, assembly GCA_963574355.1. NCBI lineage: Eukaryota > Metazoa > Chordata > Mammalia > Primates > Lorisidae > Loris > Loris lydekkerianus. Next base: position 35,455 of record CAUYPK010126141.1, read on the forward strand.
GTCCTGGGAAACACAGAGCTCCCTACATACCGGGCGTATGGCAGGGCTGTTGTGTTGACCAGATCTTGGACATCTGGATGGAATAGGATCAGAGGCAGTTGGCTGCCCCGTGCTTTCTGCTTAGGAACTAACTCCTATCTCCTCCTCTCATGAGCAGGTCAAGTAGAACACTTCTGGGTCAGGCAGCAGGGTGTGGGGGGAGAGCAGGAGCCTTATAGCACTTGGTCAAGACAATGCAAGTACAAACAAGAATGGGGTCAGGCTCACCAGACATTCTAACCCAAGGTTTCCAAAAATGGTATACTGGCAGCAGGGAGCTTGGTGATGACAGCTGTCCGCCTGCCGAGTTAAGTCACATTGCTGCAGTCTGAACTGGTGTCTCTCTACGTGTGACAGCCTGGGACCCCCTTTCACTGTCTTCCATGGAGCTTCCTTTGCCTCTCTCTTGTGGTGAATCTCTATCTTTTGCATCCATGTCTTCTACCTTCCTGTTTTACTCTCTGGTTTTAGTAGAGCACTTTCTCCAGTATCTTTTTCAGAAATTGTGTGTGGGAGGTGAACCTTTTGAAATTTCATATGTCTGAAAATGTATATACCTGTATTCTAACTTCTCACTTGATTAACTGTTTGAAAGGGTAATACAAATTATAGGTTGAAAGTAATTTTTTTCAAAATTTTGAAAGTATTGCTTTTAACTTCTGGTATTGCTGTTGAAAAATTAAAAGCCTTTCCGATAATTGATTCTTTGTACATTTATTTTTTCTTCTTTCTGGGAGTTTCTGGACTCTTCTCTTTCATTTGTCTTGATGTAAGTTTATTTTCTTCTACAGTGCTGGGGTCTTGGGGAACCCACCCAGGTGATCTCATGGCCTTCTATTATGGAAAATTTCCTCAAATTAGTTAACTGATGACTTCCTCCCTTTCACTTTCCTCTCATTCTTCTTTTCTTTTTGGAACTTCTATTATTTTGATGTTGAACTGGAATTTGAAAGGTTACAGAGCCAAAGATGAAAGATTATTCCCAATGTGCAAGATGAAAGAAAACCAGAGGCCTTGTTTGTGCAATAATTACAACGGCTTTATTCCACCTGGCTGCAGGTGGGATTTCCAACCAGGGAGAAATCCACATGTGGGTAATGGCAAACAGGGTATGGGGGTTAAAGGTCAGAAAGGTGGAAGTCGGGACACTTCCTTTGCTGGGTTGGACATCTGTTGTAAGGGTGTTTTGGCCCATTTACCTTTCCTAGGTGGGACATCCGATGGGGTAGGGTAGGGGGTTGACCCATTCACCTTTCTTAGGTAGGACATTGGGTAGGAGAGGGTAGGGGGTTAATTCTTTTAGGTGGATTCACTCTATTTGGGCATGGTTTGACCCTATCAGAATTGTCCTCTAATGTTATATTTTCTCTCCTATATTTTCTGTTTTATTATATGTGCTTAAATTAACTTCCTAGAGAGATTTAATCAACCCCACCTTCCTATCTTTCTGTTGAACTTTTTGTTTCTGTTGTCGTGATTTTATTTTCCAAGTCACTGTTGCTGTTGCTGTTCTCTCAGTGTTCCTTTGTATAGCATCTTATTCTTGTTTCATGGATACAGTATCTTCTGATCTCTCTAAGAATGTTAACAGTCATCTTTTTGATGCATTCTAACTTGTTTCCTCCAAGTTATTTTTTCTGATTGTTTGTTTTGTCTTTCTCTTCTGTGTTAGAAAATCTCCTGGATGTCTGGTTATCTTTGGTAATGAGTAAGATTTGGAAATGGGGCTGTGAAGTTGGTCAGGTTGGGCTTGCCACAGTAGGATGATTAAGCTGGGCTGCTTTTGGAGAACCTCCTTATGTCAGTATCTTTAGATGTTTTCTCTTGGGCTGGTGTAATGCCTCCAGATAGAATCTTCCAGTCTCCAATCTGGCAAGCATAGGTCCGTCCTGCTTCCACCACTTTGAGAGCTAGTTGTGGGAGAAGGCTCGGGATCTCCGTATTCAGCATTCCATATGACATGGCCACTTAATACCCTCATTTTCAGCATTTTCTGTATGGTATCTCTGTTCACAACTGTGCATGAAGCTTCCCCAGTCCAAATACTTTCTATCTTTGCTTCATTAGAGAAAAATCCTCCAGACTCTCCTGGGAGATGAGAGAAACTGTTGCCCAGTAGTTTGGAGTTAAAGAAGAGATTTAGGGATCCAACTACATTTTACTCCAGTCCTGCCTTTAGCAATCTCTTGCAGTTCTGGAGGGACCTTAAACTGCCAGTTTCTGTGCCTTCTGAGAACTTTTCAACGTAAATTGGCTCTCGGTTTTCCCCACTGTCAGTTCAGAGATGTCTTTTTCCTTAGAGCTGGTAAGTCAGTAACCTCATGAGTGCCTGCCATCCTGTCTCAAAAATTATGTTGCTGTTGTCTCCTTTCATAATCTCTCTCTCTCTCTGGAGGTTTATCAAATGTCTTGATTTGAAAATCTCTTTACTGATATTTAATAGGTTATAAAAAGGGAGTGAAATTACATGTATGCATTTAATCACCATTTAATCATCTTAACCCACAACCCTAACTTCCTTTTCAATATATTTTTAAAATTATAGTGCCTGGGAATAACCCTACTTGGTCATGGAGGATTGCTATTTTAATGTACTGGGATATGTTTATTTCTGTCTTTCCATTTAAAAATCTTTTAAGTGAACATGATTAGCAGGAAATGGGCCTTTCTGTAAGGAGGATTCAAAGAATATGTCTCCAATGGGATAACTTTTATTAAGTAGATGAGAAAAAACCATAGGCTGAGTCCCAGTACGAAGCCTCCAAGCAGCCCCTAATGGACTGGGGAGGGGGCATGATAGTAACCCTGAGGGTGCATCTGGAAATGAAATGTTTTGTTTAGGGACCCAGAATAAATCTCAGACTTTATCCTTGATGACCCTGAAAGAATCTCAATTGGTGGCCTAATTTGATTTGACATCAATTGGGAGGATTCTGTGATAAGGAAGTGAGTCCTTAATACCTTTCTGAAATGCGACGCATGGCCCTTACGAGCCTCTGAACAACTCATTCATTCTTTACTTACCAGTCATTGCGTTTCTCCCATGGACAAAGTGCTTATGCTATGTTCAAAGTGACTGAACTTGCCCTCAGTCACTCTTTAAGCAATGCTCCTCTTCACCTCCAAAAGCAGAAGGAGGGGCATAGATGGAAAGGAGGTTCAGGGTCATCCAGAGCTATTACGTGGTGACAATAATGTATTTTTCTCTCTAAGGTTTGTGATGAGGAACAAACGAGGCAACTCACATAAAGCATCTAACATGGTGCCTGGCACATGGTTGGATGTATGGATATTTAGGGAAAACTTTAGTTTAAATGGTGCAGGGAACCTCAGGTATTTAATATTCACTCTCCTGATACTTTAAAATCATTAGCATTTGGGGGAGAAAACACGAAGGGATTTCAAGACATAAAAGCACACAAGTGAATTAGTTCTACTTAAGTCAGTCATGATTACAGCCTAACAGAGCCGGTGCAGTATCCACAGTAACATCTCTGTTGTATTGGTCGTCTTCAACGCGTGTCGGTTTTTTTCCCATCTGTCTTATTTTCTGTGATTTTGCTGTATTCTCCCCTCTTACTAGAAACAAATTGGAATCCACCTCACACAGCAGTTTAACTCAACCATTTTTCCTGGCGGACGTTTTGGAAACAGTATTTGTGAAAGATACTTTCACAGGGATTGACATACGGCAATTTACCCGTGACCTGTTGGAGGCACCCCAGTGTGGCCATACAACTGGTGAAAACCGCCAGGTGGCAGAGAGGGCGGGTGAGAGACTGGGTTCAAGTCTCCGTCAAGCTGTGCAACCGTGGGCAAATTCAATGAATTTTCTGAGACTTCATTTACCTATCTGCAAAATGGGGACACACACAGGGCTGTTGTGAGTACTAATGAGATAAGGGATGTAGAAGTGCCTATTACACTTCTATTTATGGTGGAGGATTAACAAATGGAGCGGCTCTTACTGCCTGGGGTGCCATCCTGGGACGGGCTGAGTTTGTGCGCGTGTGTGTGTGTGCGCGCGCGCGCGCGCCCTGACCTGTAAGTGTGTTTCCTGGGGAAGGCATGCGTGTGGATGTGTACGCTGGGCTGCCCGGGGAGTGCCTGGCTGTCCTCGCCGGGCTGAGGGCGCGGCGCCCGCCGCGGCTGATTGGCAGCGCTGGGTGAATGAGCGCTCGTGGGGGCCACCAGCCCCGGGCTGCTGCGCCTCGGCGCGGCTGTGTGCGGGCCTGACTGCCGGGTGTGGGACGTACGGCTGGCGGCGGGCTGGGTGGGAGGAGGAGGGGAGAGGAAGGGAGGGCGCGGGAGCGGCGAGGGAGGGCGGGCCGTCAGAGCCGCCGCCGCGGAGCCCCGGCGCGGGCTGCAACGCCGGGGAGTGAGGCTCGGAGCCAGGAGGCGGCGCAGCGGGAGGGAGCGCGGAGCGGCTAGCCCGGCTGCCCGCCTGGTGAGAGCGCTGCGGACGGGCGCGGGGCCGGGGGCAGCGAGTCGGTGGAGCTGCGGTCGCCCAACGGGCCGAGGGGGCGTGGGGAAGTCGGGCTCCGATCTCCAGTCAGGGCTGTGGGCGCCCCAGAGAGATCGGGAGAAACGCCACGGAGCGTTGCCCAGCTGGGCGCCTGGGCCGCCTCGACCGCCCCTTCTCTGGGGACTTGGCGGAAGAGACCTGCCTGAGGGAGCGAGCGAGAGGAGCAGGTTGGCCGGTCCGGGCGTGTGTGCGTGTGTGTGGGTGCGTGTGTGCCTGCGAGGGGTGGTGGGTGTGTAGGGGCGTGGGGGCAACGATGTGTGGGGTGTGCTTCTACGGTGTGTCAATGCGTGTGTAGGGGGCGTGCTCCTCTCTGTACAGTATATGCTGTGTGTGTGTGCGCGCGTGTGTGCGTGTGAGAGAGAGAGGTTGGGAGCTCTCACAGCTTGGGTCAGAACCCACGTAGGAGGGAGGGGGCTCAGCAGGATGGAGTGCATGTGTGTGCAGGGGCAGGAGTGTACTGAGTGTGAATGGCTGAGTGTACCACGGGTGCTAGGTGTGGCTTTGTGTGTGATGTAAGGGTGCTGGGTGCACGTGTGTCCCTAGCTCACCCTCCCTTCCTCCACCAGATGTGTGCAGGTGGAGGGGAGAATTCTGGGGAGGGGTGGGAGGTACTGCAGCTGCCCCTTGCCAGGGTGCTTGCCTGGACGTCTCCCATAGGAAAACAGGGATCAACCAAGCTACTCCTCCCCCCAAATACTGGTAGGGCCCTGGGGAAGGGAGCAGGCCAGCCCCCAGGAAAGAGGGGAGGGTGCTTCTGCCTTATTGGGAACCCTGCTTCTCTGGTGGGAACCTTGGCTGCCTTCCAGGCTAGACCAGATCACTAGGCTGGGCTTCCCCCTCCTGCGGCCATGTACTCCCAGGGGTCTGAGAGGAAGGGCCAGCACCTGAGATTGGGGATGGAGGTGGGAGTGGGGAGGGCTTGCTTGTTCAGAGCTGTGTGCCCAGAAGGGTGTGTGTCTCACAGTAGCCCCAATAAATATTTGAGGGAGGAGAGAAGGCTCAGGGAAGCAGAGGGAGTGATGGAGGGAAGGAATCTTCATCTGGGGACCCAAGTCCATCCCCTCTGCTGTCAGTTAAGGATGAAGGCCACTGGCTGTAGTCAGACCCCAGTCCCACCACCAGCAGGTTGAGGGTAGAAACTGCAAGGCAGGAATTTGTGCTGGAGCCTGAGGGTACAGGAAGGACTCTGCAAAAAGAGCCATCGTGTCTTTCTCCTTGGGCAGAACATGCATCCTGCCCCTACCACCTGCTTCTATGTGATCAGAAGCCTCTCTCTGGGGCATCCCATCCTGGGGAAGGGAAGAGGGAGGCAGCAGCCAGGGCTCACAGGACCTCTCCTCTTTCTAGGACCCTCGTGCTCAAAAGGTGCTGAAGAACTGAGCCCACAGCCCACTGCCCACCAAGGGCACCCACGGCCAGGTGGGGCCATGGCAGGGCATGGCTGTCTGGGGCTGAGGCTGTTCTGCTGGGTCTTGCTTGCTGTTCCTGTGGGTCCCCAGCCTGCATCCTCTGTCCCAGGTGCCCCTCTCACCACTTTGACCCCACCACCTCAGAGTGAGGACTCTATGCTCTCTCTCAACCTGGGACTTAACTTTAAATTCCATCTTCGGGGACCTGCGGCTGTCTGGGGAAGCCCTGTCACGGAGACCCAGTCTCTCTCTCTTGGGCCAGGCCAGGAGGCTGGGGAAGAGGTGGCCAGTGGGCTGAGGACTGACCCCCTTTGGGGACTGCTGGTGGGCTCTGCTAGGAACTCTCCCCCAGAGTGGGGTTCTGCTGAAGGCAGCTCTACACCCTGGGCCTTGCCCCTGCCTCCAGAGTCCACATCCCCCCTCTCTGGGCTAACCAACGGGCCCACTGCCCCCTATCAGCCAAGGATGGGCACTGTGATCTGGGACACTGCTTTGATGACTACAGCACCTGCATCCAGTGCCCCTAGGCCTCACCAGAGTGAGCTGGAGCTGAAGTTTGACATGGCACTGAGAGCAGGAGCAGCCCCAACACTTGGGCATCGGACACTGCCCCTGCTGCCCAGCCTGCGGGCCAGCCTAGCAGAGATTGCTGGGCGCCTGGGACCCTTTGGTGAGTATCCATCCCATCCCAAGGAGTCCCTACTGGGCACCACCAGCAGGTAGAAGGCAGCTTCAACCTGGGCTTCTTTTGCAGCATTCTTTGGCCCTACTCTATCCCCACTATGGAACTTCTCAGGTCTGAACACCCCAGGTGAAGCTACATCTCCAACCTCTGCGTCTGGAGTTTCACATTCTCCAGGTGAATGTTTTTTCATTGCAACATACAATTGTGGAATACCTTTACATGCCACACTGTGCTCAGGGCCTAAACAGTAATCCCTCCATTGGAATGATTCTTTCTGCCATATTCTGTGTCCAGTGTGGTCCCTGTAGCTTAGCTCATGGTATACATAAGCTTAGCATGTGGCTATAATTCCTGGGACAGTGGCTTCCTTAGGGCCAGCTCTGGGGAAGGGCAGGATTTTCTCCAAAACCCTGGAGGCCAAGGCCAGCTGGTAGGTGGCACTTGAGCCCCATGTGCTCCCTTTGCAGGGTTCTTTGTCACCACTCTGTCCCCACCCCGAAGCCCTCTGGAGAGGAAGCTCTCCAGCCCAAGCCTGCTGGACACAGCTGCTTCCCCAAATTCTGCCTTGATTGCAAAAACATCACTAGGTAAGTGTCCAGTTCATTTGAACTTTCCAATTATTTGTTGAGCACTTTACAACATGTTAGTTGCTCATCAGTATTCTGAGACCCTTTTATTTCACTATCATCGTAATAATCACCATTCCCTTCATCATCACATGGAGATATATATTAATGGTCTGAGAACAAGTGTTTCTGGGGAAAGTCCCAAACAGAGTTAAGTAATGGTCCTCCGAGAGTTTTGCAGCCACAGGCAGAGCAGGATGTAGACAGAAGTATCAGGGCAGACAGACACAGGAATTCCTTCCTGATTCCCACAGCCTCACTGCTAGCCCTGCCCTCCACTCCAGTTGGCTGACCTGCCTCCCCACACTCATCCCCATGTGAGGGCTCTCTCCTTTGCTGTCTAATCTGACATGACATGCCGTCAGATGTGGGCAGAGCTGGGCACCTCACTGGGAGACATTGAGGAGGAGTGATTGAGCAGACAGGTGCCACCTTCATTCAAGGGCGCCTTTCAGAACATGCACACAGATAAGCCAGTGGTGCAGTAGAAAGACCACAGGCTCTGGAACCCTGTGGTCTGAAACCCTGAGACCTGGCTTTGAATCTCAACTCATGTACCTACCAGCTGAGTGACCTTGGACAAGTTATTTAACCTCTCTGAAGCTAAATTTTCTCACATAGCTCACATTTCTCACATATCATATATTTAATAACAGTACTTACTTTGCTGAGTTATTATTAAGCTTCCAGATAGTGTAAGCTCTTGGCGTGATGCTAGGCATGAAGTATAATAGAGGCTCATTAAATGGTAGCTATTAACGTTGCTTCTTTCCCCTGCTGCACCCCAAATACACTTCCAGACCTTACCTCTCAGACATATGCCCCTGGCCCCAGATGAGGGTGGGACAACACATAGCCCATAGAGAGAGGACAGGTGCTCCAGGAGAGGTTCTGGTAGCTGAGGCCAAGGGAGCCATGGACAGAGACTTTCAGGTCCTGCTTTGCTCTGCAAAGGGTTTACTGTGATTGTGAAGCTTCTCAGCTACCCCACACTAGGTTCAGCAGTGGGAACCAGTGGTCCCTTCAGCTTCTTCCAGCTCCAGACTTCACCCGGCATCTGATTCTCTGGCTCACTCCAGCTGTAGTCACTGCCCTCCCTCAGAGAGTGGGTGAGGGGCCTGCCATCCCTCCCCACTCTGTCCAGCCCAGTGTGCAACAGTGGCAAGATCCGCTGTGGGGTAGGAGGCAGGCTCTGTGCCTCAGGGGAAGGATGTTGGCTGGCAGTCTGTCAGCCTCAGTGACAGCGCTGGCCAGGCAGGTTTAATGAGTCTGGACAGTATCAGAGGTAACATAGCTAGGCAGGCTGATGGCCCCACCCTCACCCGTCCTCCTCACTGCTGGCTGCAGGAACCCAGCCTCTTGATGGCTGATACACCAAGGAGGGCTATAGGCCTCCTGGAGAGAAGGCCAGTAGCTTTGCTCATGCCAGCAGCATGCATGTATGGGGTAGGCAATTATGGGACAATGAAGTGTCTCTGTCTTCTCTAGGATCTCTCTTTCTTTTTCTCTCCATCTCCCTTTTTTCCTTTTTTTCTTTTTTTTTTTGAGACAGGGGTCTCACTATGTTGCCCAGACTGGTCTCAAACTCCTGAGCTCAAGTGATCTTCCTATCTCAGTCTCCTCAGTAGCTGGGATCATAGGTGTGTACCACTGTGCCTAGCACCTCTAACCGAGGTGCAGTTAACCTTTGACTCCTGGGCCTTCCTTTCATTAGGTGTCCTTTACCTTGGTTGGACACAGCTTATATTCAGTCATATATACACCAAAATAGTTGCACAGGTCATAGCCTATTGAAGGACTTTCATACCAGTTGATCTGTGCCCACTTCCCTCAGTCCCCTGATGTTTCCCTTTACTCCCTGACCACCCTGGCTGTTCTGATTGGCTGGCACCTGTACTATCCCAGTTAAATATTTTGAGTGTCCCCCCTACAAAGAGTATCAATCTTTCGTGATCCTGGAGGTGGGGATGGGGGAGAAGGTTAGGGCCAGGCCACTGAATGGGCTGCAGTATCCAGAGTGATGTGACTCTCGGCCCTTTGATCTGGATAGCTGGGGGATAATCAGGCCTGATCTTTCTCTGAGTGGAGTTGCCCCCTTCCTGCCAGGTCCTGCCTCATCACTTATGCACATTGATATCCCATGTCTTCCCTTACCCTGAGTTAAGAGGGGGTGCGGTACCAAAGTAGGACCTCTTATAGGAGAGGCCTTCCCAGGAGAGGACCTTAGAAAGAGAGGACCAGAGATCACTGTCATCTAGGTTCTTTGAGTGGGAAAATGAAGGCTTTTTCTGGGGAAGTTTCCAATGGGGAGACAGGAGGTGAGGTCAAGTGAGCCATTCAAAGGCAGCATCTGGGTTTTCTCCCACCTGTCACCACGCCTCACCTGGAACACAGCACACATAGTCTGACCCTAAGGATTAATGACCCTATTTCAGAACTCCTTCTCTAACATTTGAGCTGTCCCTGTACTTTGCCTATTTTCTGGTTTGTATTCCTTTTCTGGCTTCCTATGTTGAAATTTTTTCTAGTTGCCATAGTGCTTGGGGACATAGATGAGAGATGGGGTTTTCTGTGGCCCGTGGGTGAGAAGTGAAGATGGAAGAAGGTAAAGTGGAACTGACCTCTGAGAGCTGCACTTGTCTAGACAATGAGCAAAGCGGATGGGTAAGGAGTGACCTGTTGGGGCAGACTGTGGGCTCCCAGACAGGGTCTTCCTGCCTCTCAGCAGAGCCCACAGAGGTCAAAGAAAGACCAAGCAAATTCATTCCCTTTGCAGAAGTGGGTTGGGCAGGGGCCAGGGAATGAGGAGTAAGGGATAGTGTGTGTTTGAGCCTCCTAGTGCCAGACAGATGCCATCCTTGACCAGCAAGCTCTCTGTTCCCAGCTGAGTGGTTTCTCATTTAGTTGAGGCCTGGCATCTTAACTCATGTTCAGGGAGTGGTTAGGCCATCAGAATGGCATTATTTAATCAGAGTTCATAAAGTGAGACAATGTGTTGATATTTATTCATATAACTAATTATTGTCTTTCTAAGCAAGTTTAGGATGTGCCAAGGGCTTTTACAATGGACCACAGCCTTTCGTTGTTAAATCAAGAATTAGTTTGTGGCCAGACAGTGGTTACAGTCACATACACCCAAACTAATGACTGATCAGTGATGAACACTAGCCACTAACAATGACACCGACAGCAGTCATATACTGAAGAATTATTATGTACTGGGCACTGCCACAGAGTTTTACATGCATCATCTCATTTATCCTCATACTGCCTTATGCAGTAGGTGCTCTCACTCCTTTGGATTTGAGGTATGCGGTGGAAGGGAGCCGTCACATGCTGCCATTTGCAGGTGGCAGTGATTTTTTAGCTGCTCCCTCTCTTCCCTCTCAGGCTGTCCATTTCATCCTCCCTTCCCTTCTCCTCAGAGCCACTGTCTGGTCCCCTCACTCCTTTCTTGTTCTCAGAATTGCTGTGTTTGCATGTCCCCAGCACGGGCTGGTCCTGCCTGGGGGTGAGGGTGCTCCTGGGCTCCTCCTGTATTGTCCATCTGGCATATGGTTGGGGTATGGCCAGGCACTTGGGGCAGAAGGCTGACTGTAAGGACACCCTTCTCACACCTTCCACTTCTATCTATTGTCCCCATCCTTTCCTGTAGCTGCAGTCCTGCTAAGCCTGCTAGGTGGGGGTAGGGAGAGGTTCAGCTTCCAGGATTTTCTCTTGATGCCTGACCACAGGAAGAATCCTTGGGTCTAAAGCAGTGGTTCTCAACCTTCCTAATGCTGCTGCCCTTTAATACAGTTCCTCATGTCGTGGTGACCCTCAATCATACAATTATTTTCGTGGCTACTTTATAACTGTAATTTTGCTACTGTTATGAATCATAATGTAAACATCTGATATGCAGAATGGTCTTAGGTAACCCCTGTGAAAGGGTTGTTCGACCCCCAAAGGGGTCATGACCCACAGGTTGAGAACCGCTGGTCTAAATCTAACTCCTCTCTTGCTCTAGGAAAATAGAATTTAGGGAACTTACTCCTGCCCCTCTCTTAGCTGATTTCTCTTTCCCCAAGGGATGAGGGAAGATGTTGGAGGGTGGGGCTGGTGGCCTGAATTAGCAAATCCCAGAGCACCCTAGATACCTACTTGCTCAGGTGGCGTTTTATCTACTATGATCTCCTCAATTGTTCCTCCCTGGGACAATTCAAGGGCAATTTCTCAGACTCAGGTGAGTCCATCTTAATGTCACTTTCTGTAAAGGGGGGGGGCAAAGGGGCATATACATTAAGGCAGTTAGACCTGGCTTTCTGGTGAGTCCAGATGGGGACCACAGCCATTGATAAGCCAAGAGTTGGGGTGCAGAAGGCAGGAAGGCCAGTGAATGAGGAATTGATGTTCTTACCTCTCCCCCAGCTGTGTGTGTGCACACAAGTGGCATCAGTTTTTCCTGAAGCCAGGGACATGACAGGAGCAGTTGAAAAAGGGCCTGGGAAACTAGCTCCTCCTGGCATCAAGTTGGGGGTGGAGGGAGAGTCGGGGATGAAGGACAAGAGATAAGCAAACTAGTATTGTGAAGAGGTTTTAGAATCTTTGGATCTGCATTCTAGTTGCTGCTTGCTAATATGTGACCTTGGGCAAGTGATTTTGCCTGTCAGCAGAGCCTCATTATCTTCATCTGCCAACAAGAGGGCTCATTTATTCAATGAATATCTGCTGTATGCAAACTATGTGATAGAAACCATTTTAGGCCTGGAGATTCAGAAGTAAACAAAGCAAACAAAAATCCTTGTTCTCATAAAACTTCCTTTCTGGTGGGGGGATTGAATTGGAGGTGGCATCCAAAGTTCCGTCCAGTTGAAAGTTCTGCGACATCTTAAGAAAAACTCTTTTAGTAGAATCACAAGTGAACACATTTTGAGCTAGGGTGGGAGGACTGGGGGGTGGGAATCAAGAGAAAAGGGGGAGAACTAGAGCGGAAACTTCAGGGTGAGGAGTTTGGGTGGGGGCAGGGAGGCGACAGGTGGTCTGATGAGTCTCTTCTAAGATAAGTACGTCCTGGATACGTTGAGGGACTCTTTGGCACTCAGGATATTGGCTGTGGGGCCAGCAAGGGAAGGGCTGTATAACTGTCTCAGCCAAACGTTCTTTGCCCACAGACCCCACCAACTCCACCTCTGGCTCCGATGACCCCTCTCCTGTCAGCCTTGGGAGCCCGTCAGTACAGCCGGAGTGTGGGCCTGAGTCCTGCAGCAAGGGCGGATTGCCTGAACACGAGGGACATCCTCCTGCGGCCTCGCTGCCCCTCTTCTTCCTGACGCTGGAGGCCGACTGGGCAGAAGCCAGGGCTCGCTGGGGGCTTGCCTGGGAGGCCCATGTGTATGGGGTAGGCGCACTCTTCGGCCTGGTGGCCCTGGTGGCACTGCTCGCACTGGCCCTGTTGCCCTGGCGCTGCCCGCCCGGCGCCCCCTGCCTGGCCCTGCTGGACCTGCTGCTGCTCTCGGCTGGGACCACGAGGGCCTTCCCGCTCTTCTACGACGCTTATGGGCACAGGGAGCGACTGCCGACGCTCGCCTGGTTGCTGCTGCAGGACCTTCCGCTGCCCTGCCTGGCTTCCGGCCTGGGGTTGGCCTGCCTGCTACTGGCCCGGCCGCGTCCCCCGCGGTGCCCCGCCGGCCTGGCTGCGCTGCTGTTCCTGGGGCTGGGGCTGGCGGCCGCCGCCGCCCTCGGCAGCGCCGCGCACCGCCCGCTGCGGCCTCTGCGGCTCGTCTCGCGCGGGCTGCACGCCTTCCTCGCCGCCCTTCTTTCAGGGCTCCTGCTGGTGCTCTCCTGCTGGCGGGGCCGGCGGCGGCGGGCCGGAGCGCCCCTGGGAGGATCTGGCTTCAAGGACGCCACCCCTCTCCCGCAGGCGCGCAGCCCATTTGCCCCGCGGGCGTCCTGGCGGCGCGCAGCGCGCACAGCCCCAGTGGCCGGCACCTTCGGGCTGCTGAGCGGAGCCCTGCAGGGCTATGAGGTGCTGCACGCCCTGGGCTACGGCGGCCAACCGGGCCTGGAAGGGCCCTGGCCCTGGTGGGCGTTCCAGCTAGGCCTGCGCCTGGGCGAGGTGGGCGTCGCGTTGCCGTTGGCGCTGCTGGGCCTCTACCCAGCGCTATGTAGTCCCCGCGTGCCGCCGCGCTGCTGGGCCAAGCTCTTCCGCTTGTCCCCGGGCCACGCGGCCCCGCTGCTGCCCGGAGGCTGGGTCACCGGGCCTCCAGACAAGGAGGCCCTGGGCAGTGCCATCGCGCGTGGCGACGCGGAGCTGCTGCAGCTGTGCGCCATAGCAGGGCCAGGCCCGGATCTCCTACTACAGGGCTACCGCGGGTTCGAAGGAGCGGCGGTGGCGAACCCCGCCCCATCCCCAGCCTCCTCCCGCTGCAGCGATTACACCGTGGACTTCCGCCCTCCCTCCCCAGTCAACCTGAGGCGCAGCATCGAGGAGGCCCTGCTGGCGCCTGGCCTCTTCCAGGGCCCCGCCTTTGGGGACGCTCTGCCTGGGCTCGGACTCCATCGCACTGCCTCGCTGGGGACGCAGACAGGGGCCGGGCCCAGTGAGAAGTCGGAGGAGGCCGTTGGCTCCCCAGCGCCCCTGGAGCTCTCCTCCCCCGGGGCTTGGCCTGCAGGCAGCAGCGCCTCATCGGGCTCGCTGTGCGGACTCTCACGGGACAGCTCGTCCATGCTGCTCTGCTCCAGCCCCGACAGACCCCCGCGCTGCCCTCTGGTCCGCGTCCTCAGTCCCACGCGGCCCTCAGGAAGCAGCCCCAGCCTTCCCGCCTCAGGATCCTACCAGGCCCTGTCCCCACCCTCGCACGACTCCCCAGAGCCAGCTCCTGAGCTGCAGGCTGAGGAGGCCTTGCTGCAGGAGCAATTTCTGGACGCCTGCCGACAGATCGACGAGCTGAGCATGGGCAGCGACACCATAGACCTGTGAAGAGGCAGCCACCTCGCTGTGATGGGCCATATGCCCCCTTCTGGCGCCTGTTCTGCCCCAGACCTGCACACTGTAACCCTTTCTCCAATCCTGTCTGACTTAGATACCTCTTCCCGTTTCCTTCCCCATCCAGGGTGGGTGGGTGGGTCAGCAACCAGGCTCTTTAGATTGGGAGTCAGCACCACCTGCTCTGGAGCCCTGGGCACTGATGCATTCAGCTGCAATTCTAGGCTGGCAGGGGTCCTACTCACCTTGGCATTCACCAGCAATAAAGCCCCAAGGTGCTCTACTTCTGACCACCACTCCCCACTCTGGTGCTGAGTGAGAGGGGCTGTCCTCAGGCCCGGTACTCACCTCTGCCACACCCAGGAATCCCACTCCTGTGAGAGTGAGACTCTCAGCCCTACAGGGGCCCATAGACCATCTAGGAGACTTCACAGCATTTTGGTGGGAAGGGAATGCTTTCAGAGTTAATTTATCAATAAAATATTTTCAGAGGAGAAAGGTCTGACCTTCTTGGGAAAGCTTAGATGGGGCAACAGTAGGAATCACCTGAAGTGGAATACAGGCAGCTTTGGGGTGTGCCTCAGATCCCAGGAACCTTCACACAAGACCAAGGAGTCTCGCCTTGTGTCTGAGATGAGTGGGAGTCCTAGGAGCAGCCCCTTGAAGACCCTGTGACTCTCTGGGAAATAGCTTTTCACAAAGATAGAACATGACCCTGAGAAATGAAACAAAAATCCTATAGTCATCAATGGGAATGGCTGTGTTCTTAGGAGCCTGGATTCAGGTCCTGGTAGACAGCTGGCTAAGGGCTAGTTTGTGGTAAAGTTCATGAAAATGTCAATAAACATGCATAAGGGTCTGGTAACCTTGAACCGGGACCCCCAGCACCACCTCCCTCCCCCTCCACATTCCCATAGTTTGGGATTTCCAAAGAGGAAATTACCTTCTTCAGCCAGCAGCAGGGCCTCACAACACCCTGTCCTGCACAGGACTCTCATCTCCCAACGTGCAGATCCTCCCTGAAGAAAGTCTGTCCAGCCCCAGCCATTCCTCAAAGCAGAAACCCACAAACACATCCAGCCACCAGGCGCTCCCTAATCCCTCCCTTGCCTGGAGCATTTGGCTCTGAGCTCTATGGTATGCATTTGTCATTTGGCTAAAATGCAGTGGTTTAGAGTGGCACAAAAACAATGTTGTGAATTAGGTTAGAAAATGAAAATCTGACAGGAAGACCTGCAGGAGTACACACACTAGGCTCAAAGTGGAAAACACGAACGTAGTTATTCTTCTTCCAACTCTGTCCATCAGCTTCTGAGGACTGGAAAAGGGGGGAACCAAGAGGGAAGCAGGAAGGGAGGCTGAGAGGGGGTGGAACCCTCAGCTAGGTTAGGTACGATGCAGTAGAGGAAGGATTCAAGCCCTGCTTTCCTTGCAGATGAACATCTGTCTTGGCCAAGAAGAATGCTCAGGGCCTGGCACCTCAGAAGGAGGAGGGGAGTCAGTGATATTTGGGGAGAGTGGGAATCACAGGGAAGAGAAATGAGAGGGAGGGTGTAGAGGCACAGTGGAGGAATGGTCCTGGAATGGTTTTGATTCTGTCTCCTCCATCACCTGGCACAGCCTGGCTCGGAAATTCTTGCTGCATCGTCACTCTGGGCTCAGGCCCAGAGAACTGCCAACCTCCTAATTACAAACATTTCTCACTGGTGTTGTAGCAGCGATAGCAGGCCCAGCATGGAAGTTGCTTTGTGTCATGCAAGGAGTGCTTGCTGCTCTGAGAAATTGCTCCCTTTCTTCCCCACTTACCCTACCAGCTACCTCTCATCTGCCCCTGCTCACACTTAGTTCTTCTCTGCCATCTATCTCTTCCTCACTCTAATCCTTGCCAACTGTTCCCTCTTACCCTCCCCTTCAAGGCTCCAAGCCCGAATACTCCCAGCCAGTCTCTTTGTTTGCCTGTTTTTTCTCCCTTGCTCTCTCTGTTGTACACATACACATGTGCACACTCAGTTTCTGTCTGGAAGCTCTGAATGGGGCTGTTGAGGGGAGAGGGATGAGGGAATTTAGCTCAGTGCTCACCAGCTTCAACACTTCTCTGATTTTCTGCAGCAAGAATTAGCTCAACCCTTTGACTTTGTAAAGAGGCCAAGACTTTGAGATGACTCTTCTATCTCAGGCTTCATCTCTTACCCAAAGCAAGTTTCCCAGAAAGAGTCCAGGTAGATGCTAATGAATACACCCTTCCATTCTAAATCTTGGTCCCGTGGAGGACTGAAAGAGAAATCACTTCATTCAGACATTCAATCTTTCAAAAACTATTTATTTTGAGACAGGGTCTTATGCTGTCACCCAGGGTGGAGTGCAGTGGCACAATCATAGATCACTGCAACCTCAAACTCCTGGGTTCAAGTGATCCTCCCTTCTCAGCCTCTCAAGTAGCTGAGATTACGGGTGCTGCTACCATGCCAGGCTAATATTTTTTAATTCTTTATAGAGATGGGGTGTTGCCTAGTCTGGTCTTGAACTTCTAGCCTCAAGTAGTTCTTCTGTCTTGGTCTCCCAAAGTGCTGGGATTACAAGTGTGAATCACTGAAAAATATTTAACACTTACAATGTGCTAGGTACTGGGAATAGAGAGGTGAAAAGGGTGCACACCAGCTCTAAATTATGAAATTTTTGAGACAAGGCAGACATTAAACTAATTACAATAGCACAAGTAATTAATTACAGTTGTGAGGAGTGTTAAGAACAAAAGGTATACTGTATGATAACAAGGTTTGGCTTGCAAGGGGGAGTGGATACAGAGGGAAGGAATCTGGGAAAGGCCGGCTGAGAATAGCTCAGGCCTTTCTTCTTTCCCTTCTGGGCTTCTGCACAGTGATGGATGAGGAGGAGGCTAGCAGTTTATTTCCCCCTGGACGTCACATTGCTGGTGTGATGCAAGGTACCACGACTCCTGCTACTTAATAAAGAATGTTGCTTGTATCCTGGGGAGATGGATGAGCAAATATTCTCGATTGAAGAAGCATGTGCCCTCCCTGATATAGATGGATAGGAGGGGTGGGGCTTAAAGACAAATGGGGAAACAGGTCTGAACTATGAGTTGAAAAGATTAGCTGGGCTGTTGTCTTCTCAGAGGGGTATAGAACCCTGCACTGTGGGTGGCTGCTGCCCCCTGATGGGCATAGAGACACACTTTAGTTTTGTCCTTTAAGGAAGATATGGGTCCAAAGTATTTAAGGGATGTCAGAACAACCCTCTCAGGGTTCTTTTCTCTGTACATTTTGCAGCCAGAACTGGGAAGACCTCCCCACAGATGGGGCCTTGAAGCTTGCAATTTTAGTGTTTGAGGATGGAATTTTAATTCCTAAGGTTGTGAGAGTAGTCAGCAGGGAAGGAAAAAGAAGAGGAAGCAATGTGGAATTCCAAACAAATTTTGTTCAAATGATCCATCCCATTTCCTTTATCTACTTGTCTGTCTTTATGCTGGATAGGATTAACCCAGCAGCCTTAAAAATATGTTCTGTATTTTTTTTCTTTTCTTTTTTGAGACAGTGTCTCACTATGTCACCCTCGGTAGAGTGCCATGGCATCACAGCTCATAGCAATCACAAACTCTTGGGCTTAAGCAATTCTCTTGCCTCAGCCTCCCTAGTAGCTGGGACCACAGGTACCTGCCACAATGCCTGGCCATTTTTTTGTTGCAGTTGTCTTTGTTGTTTAGCTGGCCCGGGTCGGGCTTGAACCCACCAGCTTCCGTGCATGTGGCTGGTGCCATAACCACTGTGCTATGGGTGCCCAACCTATGTTCTGTATTTTAATACTTCCTCACCTGAATTATGTTTTTAAAAAATAATTTATGTTTTTTTTGTTTGTTTGTTTTTGTTTTTTGAGACAGAGTCTCACTTCGTTGCCCAACCTAGAGTGCCATGGACTCAGCCAAGTTCACAGTAACCTCAAACTCCTGGGCTCAAGAGATCCTCTTGCCTCATCCTCTTGAGGAGCTGGGACTATAGGTTCCCCACCATGACACCTGGCTAATTTTTCTATTCTTAGTAGAAATGGGGTCTTGCTCTTGCTCAGGCTGGTCTTGAACTCCTGAGCTCAAGGAATCTTCCTGCCTCAGCCTCACAGAGTGCTAGGATTACAGGTGTGAGCTACTGGGCCTGACCTAAATGAGGTTATCCATTAGGTATATGTTACTTCCTTAGAGCAAGAGCTTTATAAACCCAATGTTTAGTGTTCTCCCCTTCCATCCCATCACTACCAACGAGTTATCCATCCATCTGAAATGCATTGACAACTTACTTTGTACATTTTATACAATTGAGTGTTCTGCCTAATATGTCACTACTATTTTAAAGTAATGCTTTAAAAAATGTCTTGAGTATTTGTTTTATCTAGACATTCTGCATGATGCAGCTGTCTTGAACACAGGCCTACTCTTGAGTCTGGTGGGATGGCAAACTCTGTGTTCCAGAATCCAGGACTACCTGGATCTACACTTGGCCAAGTGAGACCTCTGAGCTTTAGGCCTGTCTGGTGAACTTATCTAAGGGAAGATCTTCTGCGTACAAGCTGGATGTTATATTTGCTTTGTGTGTTCTGATGTGGTTTTGCAGTGTGCCTGGTATTATTTATTTGTAAAAATTTTTTTTAAAACAGAGTTTTACTTTGTCACCCTGCATAGAGTGCTGTGGCATCATATCCCACAGTTACCTCAAAATCCTGGGCTAAAGCAATCATCTTGCCTCAGCCTCCCAAGTAGCTGGAACTACAGGTGCCCACCACAATGCCCAGCTGTTTTTTTGGAGATGGGGTCTAGCTCTTGCTCAGGCTGGTTTCAAACTCCTGAGCTCAAGCAATCCACCTGCCTCAGCCTTCCAGAGTGGTAGGTTACAGGCATGAGCTACCATGCCCAGCTGATTTTTTTTTTTTTAATAGGAGGTCTTGCTCTGTCACACAGACTGGAAAGCAATGGCATGATCATTAGCTCACTGCAGCCTCAAACTCCTGGGCTTCAGTGATCTTCCTGCCTCAGACTTCCAAATTACTGGGATTACAGTCCTGAGCCAGTGCACCTGGCCCTATTTGTAAGATTTTTTTGAAATGTCTGTCTTCCCTACTACACTATATTCTTTATGAGGGCAAGGAACCTGTCTTTTGGTAGCTCACAAAAAAATTTTTGGTTCGCTTCTCTTCTTTTCTCCTCTCCTCTCCTCTCCTCTCCTCTCCTCTCCTCTCCTCTCTTCTTTTCTTTTCTTTTCTTTTGGTCTAAATTTGCCTCCCAGGCTGGAGAGCAGCAGCATGATCATAGCACATAGCAATCTTGAATGTCTGGACACAAGTGATCCTCCTACCTTAGCCCTCAGAGTGGCTGGGTCTACACAGGTGTGCACCACTATACCCAGCTAATTTTAAACTCATTGGTTTTATCCCTAGTTCCTGACACATAGTAGGAGCTCAGTAAATATATATCGAAAGACCAATGTACTCAATACATATATATATATCATATATGATATATAGATATATATATATAATCACTTACACATTCATATGAATGATTACACAGGACTATAGTCCAGAAAGAAGGAGGGAAGAGGAGGGAGAAGGAGAGTAGGTTGGGAGGAGAGAGGGTATTTGGTGGGACCTCGCCTAATGTGCACAATGTAATGGTATATTTCTTCACTCACTCTCTTTTTTTTTTTTTTTTTTTTTGAGACAGAGTCTCAGTATGTCACCCTCAGTAGGGTGCTATAGCGTTACAGCTCATAGCAACCTCAAACTCTTGGGCTTAAGCGATTCTCTTGCCTCAGCCTCCCAAGTAGCTGACACTACAGGCGCCCACCACAATGCCTGACTATTTTTTGTTGCAGTTGTTTAGCTGGCCTGGGCCGGGTTCGAACCCGCCACCCTCGGTGTATGTGGCTGGCGCCGTAACCACTGTGCTATGGGTGCTGAGCCGCAATGGTACATTTCAAAACTATTTAGAGTATAAATGTCTTACCACAACAAATAAGTGAGGTGATGGTTATGTTAACCAGTTTGATGTAAGCTTTCCACATTGTATACGAAATCAGCACATTATGCCCTATAAATGCATTAGTGTACAGTTAAGATTTAATAAAAATATATGCAAATAAAATTCAGCTTGTGAACTATATATATTCTATATATGCATACAGAATAATTATGCACAATCTGTGTCTGTGTGTACTTTAGTAACTACAATTTTTTTCTGAGGCCGAAGTGACAGATGTCTTACATTCTCTGAGACCATGATAATCTCCCAAGTGATGTAAATGACATACTTGAGTTTCTGTCTGTGCACTGGCTGTGTTCCACAAATGTGGAAACACTTCAGAAGGTGTTTATTCAACAACTTGGGTTAGGACGGAGGCAAAAATGACTTCTCCTGCCTATCCTAGTGAATTTGGGGTCGATCTCCTGGAGGTGAGATTTTTTTTTTAGGCAGGTAGAAATTGTTGATGCCAAGTTTCCCTCAAGAGGCGGGAGCACCGCTTAAAAAGCTCCGTCTCTGGGACGTCATTATTTTTTTCATTCCGGAACGCTTTTTCTCTCTTCCCTGTATGTTTTCCTCCGGACTCTTTTGAGCAACGAGCACTTCCGGGATCTACCGTCAATTCGGCTGTAACTCGGCGTGGTCGTCCTGCTAAAGCAGTCTCTCGGCTCCCTTGCATCAACCCGCTTCGCCTGCGCCCTCGCTCGCATGGCCGGCCTGACCCTGTTTGTGGGCCGTCTCCCGCCCTCGGCCCGCAGTGAGCAGCTGGAGCAGCTGTTCAGTCAGGTGGGGCCGGTGAAGCAGTGCTTCGTGGTGACTGAGAAAGGTAGGGGCGGGGCGGCCGAGGATAGGGCTGGGGTTGGTGGGAGCGGGATCGACGACGACACCTTCCCAAGCTTCAAGGAGCCGTATAATTCTTTATCCTCTAAGAGAAGGAACAGGGAGTTGAGTGTCTTTTCCGTGGGTCTGTAGAGGTCAGTTTATGAAAAGCAAAGCATTTTCTGCCGTTTCGACAGCACTTTCTATTATTATGTATGCTCTCAGATGCAGTCTTACTTGGCAGTAATGAAAATAGCTAACTTAAAAAGTATCAGTAACGCTTATTGTGAGTCGCCTGATTGCTAGGCCCTGTATTGAGTTCGACACAGGCTATCTTTTAAAATTTTCTAGAAAGTCTTAGTGGATGGAAAGCCTTAGTCTTTACCGACAGGAATCTGGGACTTGGGGAAATTTAGTAACTTTAGTTTAAGTTCGTAGAGCTATTAACTAATACAGATTTGAATTATCACACCTGGAGCTCTTAGCCAGTATACTATTCATTTGTCAATTTATTTATTCAGCAAATACTTATCAAATGCCTGCTGTGTGCTAGGCACTGTGGAAGGTCCTGAAGATACAGCAGTCCACAACACCAAACCAAGCCATCATTGCTTTTATGTTTTCAGGTTGGAGAAGACAGCCAATAAACAAATGAGCCGCATGTATAGTGATTGATAATGATGATAAATGCTAAGGAGAAAAATAGAGAAAGGAGTTAGGAAGTATATGTGTACATGTAGGTAGAAGAAGAGGAGGTAAGAAATCACAATAAAAACAGAGTGGCTAGGGAAGATCTAGATTGAATTATATGCCTCTTGGGGAAAGAGCAGTTGGGCAGAGGAAGAAGCAAGCTCAAAGAAACTGAAGCAGGAATGTGCCTGGTATACTGGAGGAGCAGTAAGGAGGCCAGGGTGACTGGAGTGAAGTGATGGAGGGAAGAGTTAGGAGATGAAATCTAGAGTACTGTATCATGTAAGTCCTTATAGGCTGTTGCAAAGACATTGCCTTTTACCCTGAGCTAGGAAGCTACTGGTTTTAAGCAGAGAGCAAGTAAGTATGATCTAGCTTATATTTTGAAAGATTCTCAAAGCCAGATTCTCTGGCTGCTGTGTTCTGGATAGACTGCTGGTGAATATGATGAAAACAGAACAGTTAGTAGTCTCTTACAATAATCCAGGTGAGAGATAATGATGTTAAACTAGGATGGTAGCAGAGGAGGTGGGAAAAGGTGGTTAGAATGTGGACATTCTTGAAGGTAGAGCTGAGAAGATCTGCTGATGGGTCAGG